>CABHPQ010127123.1:0-13904 GCA_902168405.1 Peromyscus aztecus | reverse complement strand
AAATAAAATCTAAAAACCAAAGCTTCAGTCGGCAAAGAAAACAGTTAAAGGCCAACCAAGTCTTGTTACAGAATCAGTTCTGGCCCTTTCAGGTTTTCAAGTTAGAGGACTTACAACTGTGTAAACTCATATAAAGCTCATAGGTACAACAGTACTTAATGTGGAGGGACCTAGGTTTGATCCCTAGCACTAGGAAGTTAAAATATAGAGCAATAATACCAGTTTTGGGGAGGTTAGAATAATCCCTTCAGTGTGTGAACATGCCTGTACTGTGTTCTGGGTCACACAGCATCTCCAGGGCTGCTCTATCTGGGCAGCATCTGTTCATAGCAGTTACCCGTGGGAACAGAGACCTAACAGTGCCACTCACTCCTGTCTCAGAACTTGGGAGCTGGAAGCAGGAGAAGCAGGAGTTTAAGGTCATTCTCTACATAGTGAGTTCAAGGTCTGCCTAAGCTACTTGAAACCCTGTCTCAAAACAAAAAAGAAACCAAAACTACAGCCACACTTTGAGCTGTAGGGCATGCAGGACCTGTCACCTGACTGGACGGTAGGCACTCCTACTTCCTGCCCTGCTGAGGAAAGAAAACCATTAATGAAGAGAGCCTTACCAGAAGTAAGCTCCACTCCCAAAGAACCCCACATTAGAATCAAAATTCAGAAGACTCCAGTAGCTCAAGAAGGGAAAAGGGTTTATTAGATATCTCCGGGACAGGACCAGCAGAGGCTGGGCTCAGTTCTCAGTCGTGAAGGCAGCAATAAAGACCTGCCCGAGTGTCATCTCTCCTGATGGAAACGCTTTGCTCACAGAAGCCATCAGCTCCTGCAAGGTGAAGCCCCAGGTGCAAACTTAGGAAGGTGGGACGGATGGCTTTTCCTACTTTCCCACGGTCAGCTCTCAAGTAGCCACACTTAAGAGGAAAGGAGTGGGAGCAGGGGCCTGGTGGCTCCCACTCCTAACACTTCCAGATGAGTTTCTCTTTATTTATAAACAAGACAGAAATCAAAGCAGCATTAATTTAGGGGAACCAAAGTTAAAAACAAAAAAACAAGAAGAACATATCAGGGCAAGGAGTGTGAGCATCCAGGAGTGAAGTATGCAGAACCAGTGTCCAGGTGTCCTACATGGTGAAGCATCTCTGCAGCTGTGCAGGCCCTTCCACCGTCCCACTAGGTTGACAGCCAGGCAGCAGAGGGATACTAGTGACTTCGGAACTTCAGGCCCTGCCTGGCCACTGGTGGAGGAAGTCCCATGAATTTGCTCCAGTCAAACTCCCAATTTCATTATCAGCATGAAGCTTTAACTCTCCTGTCCAAAGTCCTCAGAGAATTTCTTTACTTTCAGGAGGTCATCTGCATTCACCGTGGGCCGGGTAGTGGCTAAAGACCGGAGCATGTCTGACTGCAGGGACACAAGCATGCAGCTGAAAACAGCTGGCTCCAGGGCCTCAGCGCTTCCTCTCTGGTTGTGCTGTCTAGATTGACAAGAGGCCTGCCTCTGAGGTCACCCCAGTGCAGACTGCACCTCATCTGAAAGACTATTTCACCCCTAACTCATCCCTTCCTTCCCATGAGCAGCCTCTGTTACCGTGGTCACTCCTGTGCAGACAGCTGCCAGGAGAGAACAGTACTACAGCTGACAGAAGCAGAAGAGCTCTAGACTGCTCGGGTCAGACCCATGTGAAAAGACTTTCACTGGCTCCTTCTGGACTTCCTCTTCAAGGTTTCCAGAGTCTCAGCAAAAACCTCAGCTACCCACAACCCCAAAGGCTTCATACTCTCTGGGAGGACTATGAGCCAGGACAAGAGGAAGACACTCACTTTTTTACTCTTAAGCTCAGATTCCCTCTTTTCTGGACTTTTGTTCTCTCCCAGTGCGTCACTTACCATGCAGACCACAGGCTCTAAGAGTTTATCACCAGGGACATCCATCCAAGTCATCTCTATGGCCCCTGGATCCCCTGGAGAACATGGGGTCAGAAGATCATCAATCATGACACTAGGGTTGGTGCGGGAAGGGCCACAGACCTGGAACCAAGCAGAGATTGTCAGGCTGGCGTGGCTGTCCCTGGTAGTAGTGTACGTCAGGACCTACGGATAGCCTGAAGGAAACACTAGGGTTTCTAGGTCATCAAGGTTGGAGGAGGGCAAAGCTCCTTAAGAACTCAGGTCTGAGGTCTGAAAGATGGCTCAGTGGGTAAAGGTACTTGCCATGCAAACCTGACAGCCGAGTTCCATCTGTGGAACCCATATGAAAGTAGAAGAGAACCAAGTTCAAACTTGTCCTTTTACCTCCAAAACATGTCATGGCACCCATGCATACTGCCTCCACCCCCACAGCAGAATTTAAAACAAGACAAATAACCCTCTGGAGGGGCTGGAGAGATGGCTCAGCGGTTAAGAGCACTGGGACTGCTCTTCCAGAGGACCTGGGTTCAATTCCTAGCACCCACATGGCAGCTAACAACTGTCTGTAACTCTAAGATCTGACACTTCACACAAACATATATGTAGGCAAAACACCAATGCACATAAAATAATAAAAATAAATTTAAAAAAAAAAAAAAAAGAACCCTCTGGTGGCAAACACCTGTGATCCCGGCACTTAGGAGGTACAGGCAGGATATTTGAGTTTAAGTTATCTTCAACTACAGGGGGAGTTTGATGCTGGCCTGGACTAACTGAAACTGGCTCAGACAAATGAATTCCAGCTAGTGAGATGGTAAAGGCATCTGTAAGCAAGCCTGACGACCTGATTTGATCTCCCAGATGTATATGATGGAAGGAAAGAACCAAGTAAAAGTTACCCTTGGACAAAACAATGAAGAGCAACCAATAAACACAGGCTGAGAGGTCCAAGTGGGTTCTTCTGGTTTTCGAGGCGCATAGACAGCCTGCTCTTCTAGCTGCTGTCTTTAGAATCTACCTGTAGCCCCAAATGTCTCATCTGCCTCAATAATGCCACCAAGATTCATCCCATAAATGTAGTTGCAGCAAAAACGTCCCTCCTGCAGTGGGGAAACACCCCAACATCCCAAGGCTACTTCCCCCATCTCTAGGAACTGGCTCTGGTCACTACAGTGTGTCTTCTTAACAGAGCAACCCACTCAGCCCTCCAAACTTCTGGAACTCCTAGTGTCTCCAACTATTCGCTAAAGAAGAACCAGCATTTCTCTTGTTGGGTGTCTCCATTACTGCCTTCCCTCCACCCAGGACAGTGCTGGCACACAGCAGGAGCCACAGCACTCACAACAGAGACGTGCCCAAGTGAGCGGGCAAGTGTTTGGTTTGTGTGGCCTGCCCTCCAGCACTGTGCCGGCTGCTGTCTTCTGTTTCCCACAGCTGAAGAGCACTATTTTCCAGCAGCAACTGCAGGGAGGGTGTATGGTACAGCTCCAGTCCTAGAGCAAAAGGGTACATAGTATCTACCTTTGGGGCTGGGTGGTAGCAGTGCACATCTTTAATCCCTGCATTCGGGAGGCAGAGGCAAGCAGATCTCTGTGAATGTAAGGCCAGCCTGGGCTACAGAGTGAGTTCTAGGACAGCCAGGACTACAGAGAGAAAATCTGTCTCAAAAGAAAAAAAAAAAATCTACCCTTGGTTCTCTCATAGAGAATGTACCTTTAGCAGTCAGAAAGCTAGTAAAAAAAAAACCAGAGGCCACCCCCACCTCCTGACTGGTGACACCGCCTAACCACTGCTGCCACCAACCTTCTTGAAGTGTGTTGCTGACTGTACTTTTCTAACCGGCTGCATGAGGGAGTCCCGCACGATGATGCTGATGTCTGCTCCTGAGTAGCCTTCTGTCTTCCGGGCCAGCTCGTGGATGTTAGCATCAGTGAGGTTGTGAGGTGTGCTTCCCAGATGCAATCGAAACATCTGGGCGCGGGCCGCTTCCTCTGGCAATGGGATATAAATTCGCTTTTCAAACCTGGAGAGATAGATGCATATCAAATGAGAGCTGATCACAGAATGGTGTGAAGGGAAAAGACAGCATGCATATTAAAATGAGTGACCGAGGTCCAATACCCAACTTTACCAAGGGCTCTGCTTGACACGCAGACATGGGAGGATCCCAGAGAAACGGGGACAAAATGACCATTGCTAGACAAAGATACCAGCCCTAAGCTCCTAGTTTAGACTCACCTCCTCCTAATGGCTGAATCCAACACCCAGGGTATATTTGTGGCACCAAGAACAAGAGTCCCATCATTGTTATTTCCCACTCCTGTGGAGAATGGGAGACAAAGAAACAACTGAAGATGCCTGCAGAGGCAGCCAGAACCCATGGAAACTAACCATGTCTTGGGGCTTTCCTGGGTAGAGACTGACAGCACCAGCTGCTCTGGGTGGGATGGAGAGGCAACGTGGCAAAGGCCTCAGAACCCTCTCTTTGATGCAAGCCCATATAAGGTTGGCAGAGATGGCATCACAAGTGCCTCTCCTCTGTCGTGCCCAGTGCAGCCACATAATGGAGCCCTGGGTTGCCGTGAGGAGGAAGACAGTCCAAGAGTGACAAGGTGCCAGCACACACCCTGCATCTGGACCAAGAACTCCGTTTTGATCCTTCGGGCCGCCTCGCTCTCATTTTCATTCCGAGACCCGCAGAGGGAGTCCACCTCGTCAATGAAGATGATGGAAGGCTTGTGTTGCCTGGCCAACTCAAACAGGTTCTTGACTAGCCTGTGAGAGTGAGAAAGGGGTCAGGACCTGGACACTCCCGAACATGCCCACCCTGAGACCCAGTGGTTACATCCAGTACCTCTCCCACAGGGAGGCTGAAAATGCTAACAGGGAAAACAGGGCAGACAAGTCCTCCAACAGACAGTAGTGAACCAAGAACTTGCTGTGCCATAGCCTCAAGTCCTGGGAGCTCCATTCACTAGCTCCTTTCCTTTTCTCTGAGCCTCAGTTAATATCAAAGAATGGGGGCCAGCTTGAAGAATAAGCTAAACCCATAAAATGCCCCAAAGAGGCACACAACTGCAACTGACTCTGTAGGCTTGGTAGCACATGTCCGTAACCCCACCACTTAGGAGGCAGTACTAGGAGAATCAGGTGTTCAGGGCCAGCCTCTGCTACAGAAGGAGTTTATGACTAGCCTGTGGTACATGAGATCCTGTCTCACAAAACCAAAAGGAAAGCAAAAAAAATGGTATATACTCACAACAGGTGGCTTTCCCTTTCCTTTTCTTTTTTGGTTTGGTTTTTCAAGACAGGGTTTCTCTGTATCCCTGGCCGTCCTGGAACCAGGCTGGCCTCACACTCAGGGATCCTCCTGCCTCTGCCTCTGAGTGCTAGGATTACAGGGGTGCTTCTTCATCTTTTCCAAGTTCCCTGACATCTGTGTATCAGGGCAGCATCTCAAGAAGTAGGAGCTTGTTCTCCTGACTCCTATCCCTGGTCATCTGATGGCAGCTTCTCTGGGAAGTGATTTCCGGGGGCCAGGAAGCTGGACTACCAGCAGCTGCCACAGCACAGCTGACGTCTGACTTACTTCTCACTCTCCCCCAACCACTTAGACATCAGATCCGAGGAGGACACAGAGAAGAAGGTGGAGTTGTTGGCTTCTGTTGCCACGGCTTTGGCCAGGTAGGACTTGCCTGTGCCTGGGGGCCCAAAAAGCAGTATACCTCGCCAAGGGGTACGCTTGCCTGTAATAAAGAATGAACACGAGTCAGCTGTTTCCTGACTGAGAAAAGTTGAAAAGTTGAAGGCAGAGCTGGAGAAGCCAGCACAGGAGGCAGAAGACTTGCCCTACAAGCATGAGGTCTACAGTGCAGCTCCCCAGCACCCAGTACAACAGCAGGCAAGAGTGGTGGCCTGCCTGTCACCCCAGTGTTTGGAAAGCAGAGTGAGGGGATCCTAGAGTAAGCTGCTACAGTAGCTGAATCATTGCGTAAAGACCCTGCCTCAATAAATAAGGTGGAGAGCAACTGAGGAGGACACTTGACATCCTCCTCTGACCTCCACACATGTACACATACATGCATCCCCACACAGGGAACGTTTATATATAATTATGCATGAACATACCATACATACACAATAAATAAATAAAAAGTTGTGGGGTTGGAGAGGTGGCTCAGCAGTTAATAGCACTGGATGTTCTTCCAGAGAACTTAGGCTTGGTCCCAGCACCCACATGGCAGTTCACAACTGTAACTCTAGTTCCAGGGGATCCAACACCCTCTTCTGGCCTTCAAGGGAACTGCATGAATATGGTGCACAGACATACATGCAGGTAAAACACCAATACATATAAAATAAACCCAATCTCAAAACAAAGTTATTGCCCGGGTGGTGGTGGCTCATGCCTTTAATCCCAACACCTGACAGGCGGATCTCTGTGGATTCAAGGCCAGCCTGATGTACAGAGTGAGTTCTAGGACAGCTAAGGATACACAGAGAAACCTGTCTTGAAAAAACGAAAACAAAAAATTAAAAACGAAGTTATAAAATTTATATAAATGTATAAAATGGAAGGCCCTTAGTCACTGTCAAAACAGAAAGAGAAACTTCTATAAAACCACTGATTTTAGAAGTAAAGAGAACCAAACACCTGTTGGGAGCTCAGACCTCACCTTGTTAATGACCCCCATGTACTTAACAAGAGTACTGGCCAGCACTGGTTCTTGACCCTGCCTGCTCACTGAGAGCAGTTCAAGTCTCCTGTATCTCAAATGGACCTAGAACTCATGCTGTAGTCAAGAATGGCCCTGAACTTTGGATCATCCTGCCTGCCAAGTACTGAGATTACAGGGCTATTATACCAGCACATCCAATTTATGTGGTGCTGAGGATCAAACCCACAGCGTTACAAATGTCAGAAAAACTACAAATCAAGCTGTATTCTCAGCCCACAAAAACTTTTTTTTGTTTGTTTTTTGTTTTTGTTTTTTTGAGACAGGGTTTCTCTGTGTAACAGCCCTGGCTGTCCTGGAACTCCCTTTGTGGACCAGGCTGGCCTCGAACTCACAGAGATCCACACAAAAATGTTTTTGATGCTGGTAAGACACCAGGGAGTTAGGGTCAGGGTGGGTGGGGGAGTGTCTGCCTAGGTCCCAGGTTCCATCCCAGCAAGGACAGACACAACATACAACAAGGCCAGGACCTACCCTGTGAGCTGTCTGCTGAGGACACGAGGCCACCTACCATCTGTTCTGGGACACTCGGGGTGGAACCCCAAGCTAGATTCCTCAGGCTGACAGTTTTATACCTGGGCTAGTGGTTCATCCTTTGGTTTGTTTGTTTTCGTTTTTCAAGAAGGGTTTCTCTGTGTCGTTTTGGCTATTGTAGAACTTACTCTGTAGACCAGGCTAGCCTTGAACTCAAGAGATCTGCCTGTCTCTGCCTCCTGAGTGCTGGGATTAAAGGTATGCACCATGCTACACTCCTTCCTACCTGTGAATAAGTGTGGGAATTTAATTGGCAAAATGACAGCTTCTTTGAGAGCCTCTTTCGCCCCCTCGAGTCCGGCCACATCATTCCACCGTATGTTGGGCTTCTCCATCACAACAGCACCTGCAAGAAGGCCCAGACTGACCCATGAGCACAAGTGGACCCAAAAGAGGACCCCTGACACTCCCCTATTGCCATGGACCTCAGGCCTCTTACCCATCAACTGCTCTTGTAATTTCTTTTTCTCTGGATTATCCCCTTCACTGTCACTGTCACTACTAAGAAAGGAAACAGAAGATCAAGTTGGTCCTCCATTCTGGGAGCAAGGAGACTCTGGAAGGCTAAGGGTGTCTGTGTGTGTGTGTGTGTGTGTGTGTGTGTGTGTTCCCAATTCAGCACTGGTGAGGGACGAGCAAGCAGAGATCTCGGAATGTGAGGACCACACTCCTCCAGGAAACACTCGTATGCCGTCCTTGCTTCTTCATTAAAGGAGTAAGGACAGAGGCAGCTGCCTCCTCCCAAGGGCTGGCGAGTGAAGTAGGCTTCGGTGGACTTCAAGAGCACCAAGGCAAATGGTCAGACTTTTCAGATGGACTCAAAAACAGACAACAGACAACATGTAGTTGTGACCCCAGAGAATTCAAAGGGTGGAGAAAACATCAAGTTTAAAATTAAAATTACTAAGTTTAAAATTACATAGTGAGACCTTGTCTCAAAACAAAACTAAACAAAAGCATTAAAGGAGAATGTGCTCTGATGCCAACAGCCGTCTGCTGCCCAGATCCGCATCGCTTATTTCCAGCCTCAGAGCCTCCTGCTGACCCGTCTCCTGTCCCTTCCCAATCTGCCTGTCACACTCGGGAATCAGACACTCTGCACTGCTTATGAAAGCAGCTCTTGGTGTTTTGTCAGGAGTGCGTAGACACCTGTAGGAGGGGACAAGTCCAGGGCAGGCTTAGCATGCAGAAGGACAACAACGTGAAATAGGAGCATGCACGTGGGCCTCTGGCCCCAGAAGCTGTGTGCTCCAGTACTCACCCCTTGCCCTCACTCTGATTCTCTTTGACTGGCTTCTTGCCATGTTTCTCTTTGTTTCGTAAATAATCTTTCAGCTTCTCTGCTCGGTCTAGGTATTGCACACACTTTGCTCGAATGCTCTCCTTGGCCTTGTCGCTGTGTGCTTCATCTGCAAAACAGAAACCCAGTGTGGCCTCCCTAAGTCCAGCGTGCCTGCCCCCCTCTCCCAGGGCACTGCAGCCAGGGGACCCCGAGAGTGACTCACACTTGATGGCGTGGAGGAAGTACTCCACAGCATGCTGGTAGAGGCGGAGCGCCTCCTCGTAGTTCTTGGCTTTGTCCTCTTCTGTGGCTTTTGTCACCAGATCGATGGCTTTCTGGAAAGGCAGAGCATATAGCTCAGTGCTCCCCATGGGATCCAAAGAGCCTTTGGGGTCACGAGCAGCAGGATGAGATAAGATGAGAGTTAGTACCAGGCCTGTGGCTTTGCTGGTGGCAGGCCATTATGTTGTCCTGCTTTCCTGACACCAACTAGAAGAGCTTGAAAAGACGGCTGTCGCCGGGCAGTGGTGGCGCACGCCTTTAATCCCTGCACTTGGGAGGCAGAGGCAGGCAGATCTGTGAGTTCGAGGCCAGCCTGGTCTACAGAGTGAGTTCCAGGAGAGGCACAAAGCTACACAGAGAAACCCTGTCTCGAAAAAACAAGAAAAAAAAAAAAGAAAAAAGAAAAGACGGCTGTCCTTCCCAGGGAGTTTAATGGTCAGAAGCCACCCCTTCCTCCATTCTGTTCTGGAGCTTGGCAAATGGAAACTGACTAATGTCAGGGTTGGGACTCCAAGGGCAGGCCCATGGAGCAAGGCCACATTCTATGTCACCGCCCCAAGAGAAACATGGACTGGCTCTTGGAGCTCAACAAAGCCAGAAACCACACTTGGCCAGGGGCCAAAAAGATGCAGCCAGCTAAGAAAGTCCTTCATGGACCTGATCATTTCAATCTAGTCGATTTAGAGATAGCTCTAGCCCTCTCTACTGCCCAGATCACTCTAGGCTCAGAAGAGAATTTTCCTGAACTGTCTGTCTAAAGCTGACACCAGAGAGGGGGGCTCAACCACACTACAAGCTCCAGGAACAAAGTGCCAATGGAGGGGAACTGCCTTCTGGCTCTCTAAGACTCTCTGAGTGATGTCTTTGGAGTCTCAAAGGCTCTGCAGGCCCATGCTCCCAGTTGAACTGGAGGCCCTATACAGCCAATTTCAAAACCTGCAGCTTCCCCAATCAGCAAAGCCTGGCCAGAATTCTCCTCCATCTGGTGTGGCACTAGCCGCCTGGCAGGCAGATCCACTGCAGACCCTGCTTCGGCCACAGCAAACAATAACCTCCTGACCAGCTCTTGGCAGGGCCAGGGCATTTGTTTAGCCATCCTCATCTGTAAGAAAAGGCACACAGACAGCTCTGTAAGACGGCCAGGCTGGGGTGAGGAGACAGGCTACATGAGAGGAACTCACTAGAAAGAAGAACAGGAAAAGTGAGAGTGTGGATGGCGGTCACCTTCGATCCCCGCTGTCGACACACTGCATGGCCAGTGCTGAACTATCTTGCAGGTGAACATGCCCGGCAGCTCCTTAGAGCCACAAGACAGTACCTGGTCTTGGTGGCTTCTTTTCTCTACAGTCAACACCCTCAGTTCTTTGGACTTTCCACTCAGTATGACTTGCTTGGTCTCCCCTTTTAAAATGGGGGATAGAGGGAAGGATCAGGGCTGGTGAGATGGCTCAGCGGGTACAATCACTAGCTGTGAAAACCTGAAACCCTGAGTGCAATTCCTAGAACCCATGGAGGAAGGAGACAACTAATTCCTGAGGAGACCCCACACTCAAGGAGAACTTAACTACTCCTGAGAGTTGTCCTTCGACCTTCACACGAATAAATAATACGTAAAATTAAAACATAAGGTAAGAAAGACAGTCCAGTAGTTCCACCCTACACAAAATAAAACAAAAATACTACGGAAAGACGGCTCCATGACTGGCCTGGAACTCTGACTGTAAATGAGCTTGGCCTCTGCCTCCAGAAAGGTGCTAAGATAAAGGGGCATGCCACCAAGCCTGACTGCGCTTGCTGCTCTTGCAGAGGACGTGGGTTTGAGTTCTAGCACCCATGTGGTAGCTCACAAGTGTCTGTAACTCCAGTTCTAAGGGATTGACACCTCCTTCTGGACTCTGGGGGCACCATGCATGCAACGAAGTACACATATATACAGGCAGGCACAACACATGTACAAAAATTAAAAAAAATAAGCTGGGCGGTGATGGAACACACCTTTAATCCCAGCACTCGGGAGGCAGAGCCAGGCGGATCTCTGTGAGTTCCAGGACAGCCTGGTCTACAGAGCAAGATCCAGGACAGGCTCTAAAACTGCACAGAGAAACCCTGTCTTGGGAAAAAAAAAAATTACAAAAATAAAGTGGAGGCTCAGAACAGTATCTGAGGTTCCTCTGTCCCCACAGAGCAGACCAGGCCTGTCTCATCCCTGCTGACCACTATCAGGACACCTACTGGGGCACCTCATTTGTCTGGCAACCAGTGCGGTCTCTCAGTTGAAGGAGATCTTAGTTTCAAAGGAGAGAAACAGCTTCGCATAGCTGAGGTGAGGTGACAAATTACATTGGAGCCCTGCCACATCTCTCGTGACACCATGGCAAAGGCTGAGATGGAGGAGTAACAAGGTGTGCTAGCAGGGACCAACAGACTTTCTCTGTGAAAGCCCAGGCAGCAGGTATGTTAGGTTCTGTGGGCCATGTAGTATCTGCAGCACGAAAGGAGCCACAGACAGTATACAGAAGAATGAGCTGGGATGTCATCCAATAAAACTTTATTTATAGGCTCCAAAATCTGAATTTCAAATTATGTCATGAAAGGCCCCCAAGTCATTTAAGCAATGTAAAAGATTGTAACATTAAGTTAAGTCAGCCAAGTCAGTCACAGAGAACCACACACTGTATGAGTCAATTTAAAGAAAATCTCAGCTGGGTGCACATCTTTAATCCCAGCACTTGTGAGCCTGAGGCACGCAGATCTCTGTGAGTTTGAGGCCAGCCTGGTCTACAAAGTAAGCTTCAGGTCAGCCAGGGCTACACAGAGAAACTGTGTCTCAAAAATAAATAAATAAATAAACAAACAAACAAACAAATAAATAAATAAATAAATAAATAAATAAAAATTCCTGCCAGGTAGTGGTGGTGCACACTTTTGATCCCAGCACTTGGGAGGCAGAGGCAGGCAGATTTCTGTGAGTTCAAGGCCAGCCTGGTCTACATAGCAAGTTCCAGCCAAGGCTACATACATACTCAGACACTGTCTCAAAATAAACAAACAAACAAACAAGCAAACAGAAGCCAAGCTGAGACTGACCTGCCAACTAGCTTTCATAGTGCTGAGGGTGCTATGTAGGTCCCTGGGGGAGAAAAGACTTATATGGTATCCCTGAAGTCAAGCACACTTGCTAGAATCCTGACCTGCTCAGCAAGCTGTGCTCACTCGAGGCACAAAGGCTATAGGGGACTCAATGTGTTTGGCTTGGACCTGAGACCTGCTCTATAGGAGGGAATTCAGGACTGGTACTGTAAACCTGCTCAGAAGCGGCACACGGCTCAGGAACCACAGGCCCTAGAGAAGAACCGATTGCTGCTGTTTTGTTAGATGACACGTTGTTGAACTGTCTTCTAATATTTATGCTTATATCCATAGATATTACCTAGGCCAGAGAAGCTTCTCTCTCCGCAGTGGTTAGCAGTTAATGCAGACTCCTAACAGAGTAAGTGTCTACTGAGGGCTCAGCCCTAAGTGGAACACCTATATCAACACTTGTCCCCAAGGCTAGAGGAAGGAAAGAGCGAGCCAAAGGATGTGGAGGAGTGCTGTAAGGTGCTGTCTTGGGAAAACCACGGCCACAGCAGCTATGGCTACCTGTACAAGAGCATTCAGCATTTAAGAAGCACTAACTGGACTCTGGGTTATTGCTAAAGAAAGGAGAGGAGAGGACACAGAAGGGTAGGGGGATGTGTTGGCAGCCTGAGGGGATCGAGGAAGGAGTTGGGGGCTCCTGGTGGGAGCTGGAAGTGCACAGGACCAAGATGCATTGTTCACATACATGGAATGCCAAAGAATAAAAGAAATTCCATAAGGAAAAAACAAACAAACAAAACTGCTTACTACCAAGCCTGACAACCTGAGTTCAACATCCAAAAGGCGAGAACCAACTCCTGAAAGTTATCCTCTGACCTCACCACACAGGCAGTGGGATGGGAATGGGTGTGCGGGGCACTGGCATACTAGTACACATACACAGACACACATAATAATAACTAAATGAAGTGTCTAGAAGAGGCAACTCCACAGACAGAGTGTGCTACATGGGACAGAATGGCTGGGGAACTATGGCTGACCGCATAGAGTTTCTTTGGTGATGATACAAACCTCTAAAAGCACTGAATGGTACACTTTAAATGAGTGTACTGAATAGCACGAGGGCTCGATCTACTAAAACTGTTTCAAAAAAGCCACAAAAAAACATTCTTGGTTCATAGGTAGTGCTAACACTGGCCAGACAGGTGGGATCGGACTGACGTTGGCTTAATCCCTAGTAAACAAACAAGTAAGAATTCTGCCGGTGGATGGTGGGTTCTGGCTCTGGATTCCATCTAGTTCCAAACCTTGTACTCCAACTGATTCCCACTCCTGTATTTCCATTTGGAGCAGCCATTCCAATCCCCCTCTCAAACAGGTAGGTGAAAGCCACCCACTCTTTGATGCTCTGAGTAAAGTCCCTTCCTTCATGAAGTATTACTTGGTTCCACCTAAGCGCTGACTTTTATTTGTAAAGGCTTACGGAGCACATGATGTGCTGAACCTATGTTACAAACGCTTTCCCTTGAATTATTCAGTCTCGGGCTGTCTGACAACCACCCTACAAGGGCACTGCCCATTTTACTGATGAGGAAACCAACATTCCAAGATCAAAAACCCAGGCTCGCTAGTGAGTGGCAGGGCTGGGATTTAAACCCAAGCCTGAGGCCTGAACATGTTTACGCTGACAGCTCTAGAATGAGCCCTTCCTTCATTCGGGCGGCGCCACCCCAGCATCGCCCTGCACGATCTAGGGAATGAATGAAGGGTGGCTGGCCGAGAAACCGGGGGCTCGTTGGCAGAAGGTCAGGGGGCAGCCAGTGCGCGTTGCAGGAGCGAGTGAGCGGCGTTCCCGGAGCGACCTGCCGGACCCGGGCGCGCTCGGGGGGAGGCGGCGCCGCTGCAAGGCGGCAGTTCAGCCCCGCCTGCACGTAGCAGGATCGGGGCCACGCCGGTTCGGCCTGGGCCGGGGCCGGTGGAGACATTCCTTGGGCTCCGAGCGTGGGAGAGGCGGCAGCACAGGCGGGACGAGGCGGCCCTATCGGGACCGCCAGGCCGGGCTCCGCGGAGGCCGCCGCCCG
>CABHPQ010127119.1:0-23360 GCA_902168405.1 Peromyscus aztecus | reverse complement strand
ACGCCAGCATCCATACTGCCTACCTCAGCAGGTGACTTGAGAAGAATTGTTCCCCTTCCTCCCCGCCCAGCTCATCTGTCATATGTACTCTGTTGTGTGCCGTCCCATGAAAGTGAGCAGAGCTGCTTTGTGGGCATGTGAACTGCATCTGCACAGAAGCCTACGCATGGTTTGTTTGGCACTTCACCAGTGCTGTCTTAATGTTCTAGGATCTTGAACAAGGAGTACCACATTTTTTAAAAAAAAATTTTTTTTTTTATTGTTTGACAATTTCATAATGAATATATTTTGATTAAATCTACCCCCACATTTTTATTTCATACTGAGCCTAGTCCGTGGAATGCGGAAAAGCACATGTATATGGCTGATTTTTGAACATAGATCTTGCATTAATAATGACTTTTAGGCTTACCAAGCCCTCCTTGCTTCTTGTGGGTCTCGGTTAAGCCTTCTTTGCCTATCCTTGCAGGGTCACCCTTCTGTGGCTAAGCTTTGTAAGACCTTGTTAGTCCACCTTGGGACTTGTTAAGACTTCATTTCTTTATTTCATGTGAGTTGCCTTCCTTTAGTTTTATTTTTAGTCAGGTTTTGAAAAAGAGATACATACATGTGTCCAGTTCACCAACTTGGGCTACAACTCCCCCTAAAAACATTAACTAAAAATATAGGGCTGGGGAGATGGAAGCAGAAAGGCCTGAACTTGGTCCTCTGCGGTCCATGTCAAAGCCAGGCCTGGCAGCATCTGCCGGTAATTGTCTGCCCATAATCTCCATTGGGAAGGCAAAGAAGAGAGGAGCTTGCTGGCCAGCTAGTTCAGCCGGCATCCAGCTCTAGGTTCAGTGAGGGACCCTGTCGTAAATATAAGGTGGAGAATTGACTGAGGAAAATACTGGACATTCACCTCTGGACTTGAGTGCACACAAACACCCAAACCCAAACACACACACATGCTTGAACATATTAAAAGAAAAGTAAAAAGTTTGCTTTCCTCAAAAAAATAATTTTAGTTATAATTAGAAAAACAATGATTTGAGAGTTATAATTTCTTTGTTTTGTTTTGTTTTTGTTTTTTCAAGACAGGGTTTCTCTTTGTAGTTTTGGTACCTGTCCTGGATCTCACTCTGTAGCCCAGGCTGGCCTTGAACTCACAGAGATCCTCCTGGCTCTGCCTTCTGAGTGCTGGGATTAAAGGCATGTACCACCACCGCCCTGCTGAGAGTTATAATTTCGTTTACAGAGAAGTAGAGAAGATTCAGATTTGAGTTTCATTATTTAAATTTTCATTACCTGACTAGTCCATGCTTTTAATCCCCAAATGAAAAAAACACTAGCTGTTGTCATTTTCCACTCAGGTTATTGTCTTTTTCATTGTGGCTGTTGTTTTTCTGTCTTGTAGAAGGTGCTGGATCTTTGCCCTGGACGGGGGGCTCTGCAGCCAAGCCTGGAAAACCCAAGGGCAAGAAAAAGCTGTCTTCTGTTCGTCAGAAATTTGATGTAAGTCATTCTCCAGTAGAGCTAGCAGCTGTGGGGTTAACTACTGGTGTGATAAAGTAGCTGTCATCTTTTTGAGGTGGGGAGTGTTGAGACAAGGCTTCTCTCCGTAGCCCTGGCTGTCCTTGAACTTGCTTTATAGATCAGGCTGACCGTGAACTCGGAGATCTGCCTGCCTCTGCCTCCCAAATGCTGGGACTAAAGGCATGTGCCGCCAAAGCTGGCTAAGTAACTGTGATTTTAAGTATCACCAGCAGAGTTGAAAAATATGATTTAGGAAGATAAAGTACTAGGAGATTGTAAATACATCTTACAATGTATTCTTGTCAGCGTTTGCACAGAAGTGTTGTGATTAGCACTTCAGAGTCCCCAATGATTGGAAGCTGGGCTTGTGTTCTCTCCTGGTCAGGGGTCAGCCTGGAGCCTCTGGCAGGCTGCTGTTGATATCCAGCTGTGCTCTGAGCCTTTAGAGATCAGTATGGAGACGATGAAGCACATGGTTATAAACTTGTAAACCTGTTGGAATGTATGTTTTCAGGTAGGAAGAGAAGTTTCCCAACGGTTTGTCATCCTAGGCCTGCCTGTTCCATGCTCTGTGTCAATAACATCACTCAACCTGGGGGTTCTTCACTGTCTCTAAGGCATACCTGGTTTGAAATGTGTTGGGTATGGGACAGCTTTATACTTAGGAAATGGAAAAATGCCAGTATTGTTTTATAATATATACATGGAGACTGTCTCCACTGCAAATTCAAAGGTACCAGGAACAACTCCCAGTGATGGTGGAGTATATAAATTCCATAGGAATGCCGAAATGTTTACAGATTGAACAAGGGCTGTGTTAGGAATGTAAGCAAACAGTCACAATAAAGAGCTGCTTCTGTCCTATAGCATTAGCTCAAATATTTGTGAGAACTATCATTTGATTAGTTAGGCTTTGTAAATCCTAACTGAAGCATTAATTATATGTCTATACTTTCAGAATCTGCTTACAATTAAACTTCTGTGACTTTTCTATGTAGTCTCTCCCAATTGTTATTTTTAGCAAAAGGCCATACATTTTGTGAGCACCAAGGTATTAACTGAATATAATAAATGGCTGTAGGCACACAGCTGTAATCTCAGCTCTTGGGAGTCTGAGGCAGGTGTATTGTGAGTTTGAGGCCTGTCTAGGTTATTAGGTACAGCAAGACTGTTTCAAAAAGCCAAACAACAGTCTGCTGTGTCTACAGCCATTGCCTCTTAACTCACCATGTAACAGGTGTGAATTTATCATCATTTGTGCTCGATTTACTTTTTGTAGTTTTGGTTGTGAGCCTAGCCTTTCATGGCCGAGCCATCTCTCCAGCCCACGATTTACTTTTTACTTTGAAAATTTTAATACCCTTTGGTAAATTTTGGTGGTCTTGATTTGTAGGTCCCAATTTTCGGTAGATGTTTGTCTTGTCATTTGCTATTGAAGTGAATAATTCTGAAGTTTTCTTACTTAGCATAGATTCCAGCCTCAGAACCCCCTCTCTGGAGCTCAGCAGTTTGTGGCAAAGGATCCCCAGGATGATGAGGATTTGAAACTCTGTTCGCACACAATGATGCTTCCCACACGAGGTCAGCTTGAGGGGAGAATGATCGTAACTGCCTATGAGCATGGGTTGGACAATGTCACCGAGGAAGCGGTTTCTGCTGTTGTCTATGCTGTGGAGGTGGGTTTGCTTTTGGTAGAATTAACGACAGATAATGATTGTTAGGAGCTTGGGTGTGTTTAAAGCTGATATTGACAGAAAGGAGCTGAATGCCACTCAGGTTTCCTATCTGTCATCATTAAGAGAAATACTTTATACTTCACAACCAAAGAATTTGCCATTGGTTGACAGGTTTTTCCAGACAGATTCCTTGCAGCATCCATACTTCTGCTTATCTCTTGTTTTGTCAACACAGGAACAGTTTTTAAGCAAAAACAGAAATCAGAAATTTAGTGGTTCAAGTCACTTGTGTTTGAGGTAGTGCTGCATTTAAAGAGTGTCAGGTAGGCATCTGAACAGTGAAACTGTGTGACTCACTATTTCACTTAGTTATTTGATAAGGTGTACATTGCACTGACACCAGACAGTACTCAAATAACTGTAGATGATTTTCTGGGTCTCATTCTCCTCATAGTCTGTTCTGCGGTAGTAGCTGCACTAGAAACATTGAATGAGTTCTGCATGAAAACCCATATTAAATTGCACAAGGATGTCTTGATAGAAGAAAGTCATATTCGTGTAAGTGAAATGCCCGGCCTGATCCTGGCTCCCCCATGCTAACATATACTGGGAGTGTTCGATTTTCATGTTTCCCCAGCAGTTCTAATGTACGTGGCTCTTCTAAAGGTGAAGAGAATTGAATAGACATGTACAATTCTCTATCTGTTTGTAGAGCTTTTGAGAGCAAAAGCTCTTGCAGTGGTTTTGGTAACCAGTGAAAACCAGATCTTAAAACTTTTGTCTCATTTTCAGTCAAATTTCAAAGTCTTAATTTGCCTTAAAAAAAAACTTACTTTACCAGAAAATCATTTCTGAGAAGCGTCAAGCTAAGGGAAACGAAATGCAGTGCATGTGGAGTGGTGGAGCACTCGCCTCGCACGTGAGGCCCATGTGATGCTCAGTCTCAGCACTGCACACTGAAATCAAACCCACTTCCAAGAGCGACAGTGCCTGGAGAATAGCCTCTTACAGAGCGGAGTGAAGAGAGCACCTCCTCTCACCCCCCCCCATGCCCTCTGCACTGGCTTGGGCTCTTTCCACGAGCATTTCTGTCATTCTCCAATATCAAATGCCAGGACCATTGGAATGGAAGGACCATTTGACAATGGAAGTTTTATAGTTTGCTTTTGAAGAGCTCTTGCTATTTTTCTTTTGTTTTCAGAATCACCTCAAAGATATACTGACCTCAGTTGTGTCGAGAAGGAAAGCTTACCGGGTACGAGATGGCCATTTTAAATACGCCTTTGGTAGTAACGTGACCCCACAACCGTACCTGAAGAATAGTGTGGTGGCTTACAACAACCTGGTTGAAGGGTGAGTGGCTTCTTGTACCCTTGCATGGGTCCTTTGCTGCTTGGTCACTGACCTTATGTGAGAGGCCACTGTTAAAGAATTGGTTATTGTGTTTCTGCAAGAGTTGACATCAACACAGTTATTTCTTAAGTTGCATGCTTTAGAGTGAATTATTTTGGTACTTTTTAAAAACTGGAGGTGATTGATTGCTTCTCCCTTTCTGATGTGGGATGGAGTAGCTCCTCAGGTAGTGTTTCCTGATGGTGGCCTCTGCCTGGTGAGGAGGTGGCCTGCTCATGGTGGGAAGAGGAGGAAGAGTGGTAGATGTTTGTTGTCCATGGCCTCATCTGACGCTCATGGCTGTAGCTCAAAGTCATGGCCTGCGCCCATGTCTTTTGAGTGTTCTCAGCATCCTGTCGTACAGATCTATGTCCTCAATCCACTCAGGGCTCCCAAGACCATCTTCAGTTCTAAGCCACCCTTTCCTGAGTTGGTTCAGGTTACCTTTATCCTTTCAGCTTTCCCCACAAAACTTTGTGTTAATTTTAACCTTTTGGAAAAGAAATAGCAGTGGTCTTCCTTGTGGCCAGTGCTGTGGCCGCACTTCTCTAAAGACTGGGTTTCACCTGTCCAGTTATCTGGCTAGTGGAGGACGGGAGGAAAGAGGAGACATACGGGATCAAGGAACCCGTTGAGGACTAGGAGGCTGGCAGGGTGGCAGCGGTGAAAGTGATGGGAAGGGGGCAGATGTAAGGGCACTGGCAGCACGTGGAGGAGGTGGGATGGTGGCCATCCCAGGACTCTAGAGACATTGTGATGAGTGAGGGTCATCTCAAATTGGGGTCCCGGTTTAGGTTTCCATCTGTGGTGAGTTACTACCCGAACCTCATTCAGACATACCTGTTTGGGATTGTTTCATATTGAAGTCATTCTCCAGGCAAAAATGGAAACAGCGGTTCCTTGTAGTAGGGGTGTTGGGAGTTGTCTCTGCCGTGGCGTTGCCCTGGAGCCCTGCACTCCTGTCCCCGTCCCCAGGAAGCTATTACTCTAGTAGAGCTGCTTCCATCTGATGCTTTAAGCCCCAGCTGCTGCCCCACTCTTTACTTTACCTCCTGGTGTGTTCCTGGCTACTGTGTGGTTATCTGTACTGATGTGGAAGCCATGCCTGACCTCTCAGCTTGTCTTCTGGTTGGCCTGTTTGGGGAAGTTAGCAAGATCTGGGTGACGGTTTTCCCGTGCTCCCATTTTGCCCACTACTTTTCTTGGTGTTTATTTTTTAAGCTTGCTTTCAGTACAATTTGTCTTCTCCGCCATTTTTCCATTTCATATTCCTTTAGTTACACCGCTTTTTGTTTTGTTTATTTGTATGTGTGGTTTTTCCAAACTGGAAACTCTTTAGGAGCGGGAAACAGTTTGGTTCAGTATCCTGAGCAAAGTCAATAGATTAGTATTGTGGGAGGAGGGAGTAAATATGGCTACATTCTGTTGTTTCCAGCCTGACAGATACACGGAGCCTTTTGGAAATGAAAATCAGGGACTCTTTATGTATATGGTGGTAGGTTTCTGATTCATTTAGAGATATTCAGAATGGGGTGTGTTCCAGCAAACCTCTCTATTCTAGGTGTTCACTGATCTCCATTCTAGGTACTTAGACTATTTCCTTAAAATCTTCTTTTGCAGCCCTCCAGCCTTTTCTGCTCCCTGTGCTAGTCAGAATCCAGCTTCTCAGCCACACCCTGACGATGCTGAGCAGCAGGCCGCATTCCTGTTGGCATGCTCTGGGGACACTCTACCTGCAGCTTTGCCTCCGGTGAACATGTATGACCTCTTTGAAGCTCTGCAGGTATTGGCTCCTGCTTTACCTAGATTTATTGACCCATTAATAAATATGAATCTACAAAGATACTAGCTTTTCCACTTTTTGACTTGTTTTTACGGTCAACAGTAGTAGGCTCATTTTTAAATCCCAAACCGTGTAGTTCCTTTTAAATCACCTCTCATACTCTACCTTTCATTAAAACAAACAAATATCGCACTCCAAATAATCCCATAGTTCCTTATTATTTTTAGGGTTTTGTTTTTTTTAAATTTTAAAATTTAAATTGCCATTGTGTGTGTGCATGTGGGTGCGATGTGCCATGGCTTGTGTGTGGTCAGAGGACAACTTCGTGGGGTTATTTCTTTCCTTCTACTTCTACTTCAGCTGAGTTCCAGAAATTGGAATCATGTCATCAGGCTTGCATGGCAATTATCTTTTAATTGCTGAGCAGCCTACAGACCCATTTAGTTTTCTTATTATCTGACTTGGGATTCACTATGTTCTGATTTAAAGTTTATAGGGTACCTAAGTCATGAGACGTTTTTAAAAATATGTTACAGTTTTGAATGCTGGAAAAATAAGTCTACTGAAGCGTAATAGAAAACATGTAATTTTAAAATCACAGGTACACAGGGAAGTCATTCCTACACATACTGTGTATGCCCTTAACATTGAAAGGATCATCATGAAACTTTGGCACCCTAATCATGAAGAGCTACAACAAGACAAAGTTCACCGCCAGCGCCTGGCAGGGAAAGAGGGACTTTTGCTCTGCTAAATTAGGATTTGAAGATTTGGGACCATCACCAAATTCATTGGTTGCTGAAAATGGAAGGCTTTTGAGTCCACATTTCAAAACTGAAGTGTATAATGTATGTATAACCTTTCCTATGGAAATGTGACATTGAGTGCATTTTGTGTTGCTACTGTGAAGCCATTAATATATGTCTGACTGATGATGACCTGTGTGTCTGTGTCCCCAGGTAGAGGAGCAGGCATTGTTCTGTGCCTGAAGAGGGATAAGGCATATACTGAGGTGTAGTATCTCTGGTCTGTTGGGAAGATAGGTGACATCCTAGAATAATGATGCTATTGTAGCTTAGTCCCCATGATTAGCAGGACTACTGTGTGTTTATTGGTGTATGTTCTGTATCTGACAGTAAAAAATCTGCTTTCCCTGAAGAACTATACTCTGCATATTGGTGGAATAACCTAGTGTTAGTCAGAATCTCCTTTCGTGACTAGGTAGCAGCTAGACAAGTTCCCAGACAACCCACTGTTTTCACTCCGGAGAACAGGACTTGGATATGTGGTTCTGTTTTTGCATTTAATATTCTAGTCCAGTTCTTAGAATGCAGTTATCCTTATAGTGTTTTCTTGTAATTCAGTTGCTTTAGCATTAGTGTGTCTAAACGCTGATGGACAAGCTTGTTAATCCTATAGAAATGTTTTCATGAAATCTTACAAACTGCTAATTTTCATATTTCTACAGAATGTTTTATTCTTTCAAGTGGTACTATGAACTTACATTTGACAGTGTTACTGGTAACCAACTTGTTTTAAAGCTATGTTGCTTTTCATTCATGTAGTATTGATGGATAAATTAGATGTACAGATGGATTTTCATAGATACATGTGAATATTTTCTGTGTTCCTATATCTGGATCTGTGGATTTTGTTTTGTATTTTAAATGTGACAAATAAACATTTTGGGAGAAAATCTTTGTTTATTCAAATAAGCGATAAGGAATTTATATATATATATGTTTATATAATGTATATATTGGTTTTTTTTTGAGACAGGGTTTCAGTGTAGCCTTTGTTGTCCTGAAACACTCTGTAGACCAGGCTAGATTCGATCTACCTGCCTCTGCTTCCAGAGTGCTGGGATTAAAGGCTTGTGCCACCACTGCCCGGCCAGATGAGGAAATATTGTCTTCCATAGAAACAGGAAAAGTCTAGCCATATGAGATCTTGGCTCAAACTTCAAAAGAATGTACTAGGCCAAGTGACAAGGTGTCCTGTTAAGGTATGCATTTAGTAGTATGTGGCCTAAAATTAAAAACAAAAACAGCTTAAGCTGTTCTTGGCACAAACTTTTTCAGGTGTCAGGTGGGTGATACTCAAGAACTTTTAGGGGTTGAAAGGGTTTGGAGTGAGAGGTACACATTCAGTGGTCTTGTTTTGGACTGCTGCTATATGAAGGGCTTGTGCTGCCCAAGTGGTGGTGGTGTGTGTGTCTGGCAATGGAGAATTCCTAAGGGTTCTGTGTAGCAGAGGAAGTGTGTTTGTGCGTGTGTCCCCAGCAATAGAGAATTCCTATACTTCGTCACCTCTCCAATAGGACCACAAACTCCAGACTCATAGCAGTCACTTTAAACTATTTTGAGGTCTATACTCAGGTCTGTCTTCCATGCCAGTTATCAAGAGATTTTCTGAAGTGGGGAGATGGGGTTGGGGGTTAGGCAGGGACATAATAATAATTAGGATATTCAAGAGTTCCTGCAAAAGATTTCAATTTTTGTGTTCCACCAAAGGCTGACTCCATTTCTGATACCTCTGCCAGTCACGAGTCTATGTGCAGTCTCCTATAATTAAGAAATTATCAACACACATATTGCCAAGGATCACTTAGGAAAAATACTTGGGAGAAGAAAGCTGTTAGAAACTGGGTAATTTCAGAGTTACTTCCAAGTTGTTTCTACCCTAAGGTTTTTAGTCATGAGTTTAGCCACAGGTGACTGCAACAGGTCTGCCTTGCTTTACAAGGCACATCAGGATTCAGCACATAGTAGCTCTGTACTTCTGTCATCCCCTGCTGTTACCAAGTCCACCCAACACTTCTCCACTGTCTAACAGCACACAAGAAAGGCCTGTGAATATGATGCTTTCACTTGAGAAGTTTATGAAAAAAGGAACAATTTCTGTTTATCAACTTGTTAGGACATTTTGACTCATCCTTAACTTTCAGGATGTCCTTCCTAAGACTAACACTGCTAAAACATGACTTACTGAGGAAACCTATCCAAACCCCTCCAACTTTTAAGAACTAGTTTAGAACCCCATATTCCTCTCAATTAAAAAAAAAAAATGCTTGTAACAGTACATCCCATGAAGACTTTGCTTCAAAGGTGTAATATAGTGCTACCAAATCTGATGAATAAAGTATAGGCAATAGCTTAAATTTTTTTTTAACTTAAAATTTTAAAACTTTTGACAATATGGGCAGATAAATAAAACCACCAGAGCATATTGTCTTTGTTATCAAAGTTTATTACTGGGATCAGTTTCTATCTAGTAGGGAGTACAGTCTCAATGTGCTATGGTAATTCTTGGTAACCGTTATTCCGCTAAACAGCTGTACTGGGCTCTGTCAGGCATAGATCATCTTAACTCAGTGGAAGAAAGCACCCAGAAGACCCTGACAGCAGAACCACCACTCTAGGAAAGTTCCAGTGCTATGTAACCTGTAAGGCATCTCAGCTGATGAGTGGTGTTATGGAATGAAACAGAAGTTAAGTCTATTTTCTACTCTTCGTCAAGATACCTGGCTTCTGTGTGGAAACCCCAACATGGCATCATTTAAGCTCGAAAGCAAGAGAAACAATAAAGTTGGGAAAGAGGACAGTGGAAGGAAGAAAAAAACAACAACTGATGGTATGGAGCGTAACATGCCATTTGGGGATGACAAGACAGTACAGACAAAGCTAATGGGAAACAAAATGTCAGTCTATTCAATCTTAGAAGTCAGTGTCATGTGTTTGGAACTCTGACAAACAGGACAAGTGTAATGACTGGTTAAAACAGATCAGAAAGTGGACGGCAAACAGGAGAATGAGTACCTGAGTAGAAACTGGTAAAGATGCCCAGAAGTGTACAGTGTCCACGTGAGCTGAGTGGAGGAAGTGGTCACAGCAACCTGTTGGCCAGATTGAGTATTTGGAATGACAGATCTAGCAATGGCTTTGCCTATGAGGTTCTGGTAGAATTTTTGTAGCACAGATAGCTTTGAAGGAATGTTTTTCTTAACAGTTGACTTAGGCAGGAATGCAAATTACTATTGTGGAAACAATAGTCAATGACTCACACCTATTCTTGTAGAGTTGAAGTCTAAAAGCAGCTGTGGCTCAAGGCCCAACCCCTCCCACTGCCCTTTTGATAAAAATATTAAAGAAATTGACCAAGTAAGTATGAGTCAGTGGGCCCTGTTCTGTGTAGACAGCAGATGATTTAGAGACTTGGCTTGTGTACCAAAGGGTTGCCTCATTAAAGAGGGTAACAGGGAAAGTAGGGCCATTAAATAAGACCCTAAAAAGATCTAGCTGCCAACCAGATTAAGAAGGTAAAGTGTAACAGCATCATTTATCTGAAAACTCTTATCTTCCATACTAACCTAGTTTACCTACAGAAAAGCCATCTGCCGGCACCATGCCAGTGTCTCGATTTTGCTGTTATTAATCTCATTCGCTCAGTGAGATGTATAAGTAACAGTAGTACACAAGTGACAGGTTTCTCCAAAAGCTTTTCTGTAGTCTTGAGCTGTGTGGAAACAGGTTCTACTGAAGCATCTGCAAAGGTATACTCTTGAGGTTTCGCTCCACAGAAGAGACACAAGAGCTGTGGTGACAGGTGCATCTTGGTGCTGAACAATGTTCTCTTCTCCAGGAAATATCTTTGTCCATTCGTGTTTACAGGCTTCTATAATGGGCAGAGAAGACAGCTCCAAAAGGAGAAATGGGGTGGAATGTTTCTTTTTAAAACCTGTTGCTAAACTTAAGGGTCTTAGTCTTGGCTGACACCATATGGGGTGGATGGGTGGGGCTGTCTTGAGATGGGGTACTCTGGCTGCGTCCAGACCTGGGATGCTCAGAGCCTCATTGCCCTTTTTGATCTCTCTGCAGCCATCTTCTTATAAGTTTTTTCCTCCCACATGTTTCAATCATAGTTAGCTTGGATTTCTGGCTATCTTCTAACTTTTAATAAAAACAGTATTCTATTCCATGACAGGAGGTGGTTTAATGGCTGTCTTGTGGATCTTGTTTGCTGTGAATCCCTGACTTTTTCCATCACTCCCCAGCAGCTGTACAGCGAGGGCGGCATCTGGAGGAGAAGCTCATGCTGATGTGGGATGCGAGTACCTGTGTGCACAGCTGTGGCTTAGCATGGTTTTCTGCCCTCTCCTCTTCTGACAGTTTTTGATTGGATTCCTGGAGTGGTAAATCGCTTAGAAAATTGAAAATGTTTTCTAGCAGAGAGGGGAAAAGCAAGAATGAGAAAAGACAAAACAACTGCAACTCAAAGTCTGGAGCTCATTGGGGCAGCAGTGGTCAACAGAAAGGGGCCTGAATCCATAGGACTTTATACAGAATGGGGACATGGGAAGAAAGCATGACAGTTATCTTGAATGCAGTAAGAAGAACCGCTTGCTCTACCCTAAGTTTAGAGCTCAGTGTCAAGGGTAGGAGATGAGAGCAGGAAGGAGGTGTATGTCACCAAGAGCCTGTGATTATACAGCACAAAGTGGGTGGGCAAGTAAAATGTCCACTAATAGACTTTTTTTTTAAAGGGGAAGATATGTTAAGATAGTTTTCGGTCTTCTGTTAAAGACAAGCCACTTTCCTTTTCAAAGGCTGTAGGTGGATTGAAAAGGAAAATGAGAATGGGTGACTTGTCTGTGCTTCCCATGTGTCCCCTACTCTGGCATTCTCCTGCTTGCTCAAGGTGTGTATGTAGGGCTGCAGGCTTTTGCTAGGTGGGCTCTGCTGGGCTCCCATTCCTGCTTTCTTCCAAAGTTGCTCCTCTTCTGCACACAACCCCCCACCCCCACGTGATGATCTTAGGGTCTTAAATTTTACTCATTGTACTACTATTTCTGCAGATTAATTTTTAAAAAAGGTTTGTTTTTATGTATATACATGTGAGCTGGCATGAGGCTATGTGCACCATATTCATGCAGGAACTGGCAGAGTCCAGAAGAGGGCACTGTATCCCCTGGAACTGGAATTACAGCTGGGTTGTGAGCTGTCATGTGGGTGCTGAACCCCAGTCCTCTGCAAGAAGGAACAGTAAGCACTCTTAACTGCTGAGCCCTCTCTCTAGCCCAAGATTTATTTTAATTACATATATACTGTGTTTCTGTGTGTAGAATTGTGCATGTGACTGCAGGTGCCTAGGAGGCTAAGAGGTCATTGGATCCCCTGAAGCTGGAGTTACAGGTGGTTATGAGCGACATGATATGGGTGCTGGGAACCACACTGTGGTTCTCTGCAAGAACAGTATGTTCTCTTAACTGCTGACCCAGCTCTGCACCACTTCAAAGATTCAATTTAAAAACGCCCTTCAGATACCTGGTGACAACAGGATCTGGCTGTAATGGCTCACCCCATCTGAAGTTCCATGAGACTAGGATGTTTTTTAAAACTCTCAACCCTCCTAGAGGAAAGCAAACAATACATATTACTATTTCCCTGGTGGGCATGGTATGACCACCCTAGGACTCAGACCTGAGGCTCAGAGGTACTAAAGGCAGACTTCATTCTCTCCCTGGGTCATGGTCCTGCAGATGAGCAAAAGGCAGTGCAACTGTGTTAAGTAATGCAAGTGAACAGACCAGCCCTGAAAGTTCAGCATTTATGAGAGAAGGAAGTTATCTTTTCAGATAAACATTTTGTGAACAGAACAATGTCAGACTATGCTTTTATGCCCAAGTAACTTTTAGCCGTGGTACTGCTCTCATGTGAAATGCTCTGGCAGCTCCTTGTTCATCTTACCCACTACACAAGCGCTCTTGGATCCAGGCCACAGAATAAAATACAAAAGAGAGAATGCTGCTGACCTGCTGTCTACACTGGCATGGCAGGCTTATTTAAAGAGAACTTGAAAAGAGAAACTAACGGCCAGAAAAGGAGTGCTAGCCATGACCGGAGCAACGGTAACGAGAGATCCACTCCTGACCTGAACTCTTCCTTCAGTTACCCTCAGCCACACTTTCAGGATCACAGTCTTTTGCTGCTTCTCTGGTCAAGTCGCTATCAATTTCCCATAGGACGTCATCTTCCTCCTCTAAGTTGCTGGAGATGTGGCACTTTCTGAACCCCTGGACAATTGATTCACTTGAGATGCTGTTCCATGCAACCATGACCCACTCCAGGAAGAGGCCCAGGGGTGGCTTCTTAGCATTTCCAGTGGGGCTCAGTGCCAAGTTCCCTGCCAGAAGCCAGTTGGAATACTGGTCCCGAACACTGTCATTCAGAGGCTTGTAGACCACCATGTCCAGCACCTGCAGCTGGGAGGTCAGGCCCCCTGGGATGATCACCATGTCTGTATTCATGCTTTCCATGGAGCTCTTCACAGAGTCAGTGGCATGACACCGGAAGCCATTCAGGATCAGCATTCCTCGTTGTCTGGGCACAGCTCCAGTTCTCCGTCTCCACACAACTTCTAACCAGTCTTGCATCAAGTCCTCAGTCATCCACCCATATCGGTGGCAGCGGATTTCCATGCCACTGGGAAACTTCCCAGGGGGGATGTATGTCCCCCTCAAAATGATGTATGGGGGTAACTTCCTCCCATCAGCCAAGACACCCAGCATGGCTGTGATCTTCAATTTCTCCCTACCTGGTGTCTTAACCAAGACAGGCTTTTCACCCTGGTTGTCAACAGTCACTCTAGAGGGCACTTCTAAGCAGATGGGTGTCTCATCCGCATTGCCCATCTGGGCCACTTCGTAGTCATGTGTCCGTCGCAGAGTTAGCACACTCTGCTGGTAAGTGAAGAGCTTCTCGGTCAGGTCCTCGGCCAGGTGCTGGGGAACCGGCACTTTATGCCTCAGAGATAGGTCATATCTTCTCATCATTCTTCTACACCAGCCCAGACTTGCCTTGAACCCTTTCTCTGGAATGTTCATTTCCTGGGCGATTTCAAGAGCTTTCAACTGCATTGCCTCCCTGGTGATGGGATCCCCTTTGGCCTGCATGTATCTGACATACTCGGCCACACGCTGATCCACCAGAGCAAACCTCCCATTCTTGGGGCCTCGGAATGCCCGCCGCATGGCATGGGCATTTTGGAGCTGTGCCTTTACTTTACGCCAGTCTCGAACGTTTTTTTCTAATACTCCAAACTGCTTGGCAGCCTGACAGTTGTTAGTGCTCTCAGCATACTCTACCACCATCAACTTGAACCCTGCATCGTAACTGCGGCGCATGCCCCGACTGAACTGAAACCGGCTAGCTAAGTCATCAGCTGAGAGGTCATACCCTGGGAAGCCCAGGGCCATGTAGAAGGGGTACCCCTCACTCCACTCAGGCAGTTCAGTGATGTCCCGAGACAGATGCCAAAAGCTGCTGAAGTGCTGAGGTTGAGGGAAATAGGTAGTGGCATTCGTTGGGCTTGCCCAATGTGGAGTCGTAAAGTCGGATTCTTCATTTTCTAGAAGACAAATAAGGAGGGACAAAAATAGTGCCAGTATGTAAAATGGTTTATTCATAGATTTGGGGAGGTCATAATGTTTAATCTGGAGCTCATCAAAAGTGAACCAGAAGTTTAACAAATAATACAGCCTAAGTCCTTATCTATGTCCCATTACCACAGATATTGTGTGTAGCAGAGGACCTTTGCAGCTGACCAAAGAGACCACAGATGCTATGAAATACCAAGGTCACCAAGCTAGGCAGTGACAAGAGAACTGAATACAGGTACTAAGCCTGGAGCAAATAATATCGGGGCCCTGTCTGGATGAAAACCATGTCTATGTGTGGGCCTGGTGGTGTAGACCTGTAATCCCAGCTATTTGAGAGGCAAAGGCAGGAGGATCACAAGCTCAATGCTACACTGGGCTACACTGTCTCAAAATATAAAGAAGAAAAAAAAAAAGACAACTGGGGGTAGAGTTTGCTTAGCATGTCATGGCCCTAGCACTCCCATACCACCAGCATCACCCAATGTTTATGTGGATGGGAAACCAAATGTATCCATACTACTACCTAATATTATAAAAATCTGGAAGCACTGTGCAAGCGCTAAGTCATAGCCCTTGAACTGAACTGAACCAGACCAAAATAAAACAATAAAAAAAAAATCTATGGCAAAACCCGTGTCAGCAAAATTAAGCCTATAATGCAGACACCTGTGGTTCCTGCACAGCAAAGATGAAGCTGTTTTATTGTACATTTACATTTGGAAGGCAGTCACAGGAAACATGGTTTATGGCGATTACTGCATCTTCCAAACAAAGGCCACCAGCTATAAAATGCACTATTATGTATCATGAGAAGAAAAAAAATAGCTCTCACATGCCATTCATTTTAAGAGGCATTCTCAATTGCAATGTTAGTAAAACAAAAAGGAAAGCATGTTGTGGAATCTGTGAAATATAGCATTTTAAACCCAACCACAGAGAAAAGCAAATATATTTTGGTAGTCTCAAAACTATGATACACATATATATGTAGGTATGTGTAGATGCACTTACACACATACTTTTTTTTTCCTTCAAGATAGTCAGTCTCATGTGGCTCAGGCTGGTCAAGGATGACCTTGAACTTCAGAACCTCCTGCCTCTACCTCCTAAGTGTTGGGATTAAATGTATCTTCTTAGAGATAACTATTCAAATGTGTACTCTAGCTGTTAGTGCCTTTCCTACCCAGAATGGGAGAGAAAGCCCAGGGTAAGTCAATCTACAAATGTGCTTGGCCTTTCCTCTCATTATGCCTAATTTGTAGAGGCATATGGCAAGGCACCGAAGTAGCCATGCTCTTTCAGGTGTGAACCAAATGCTGGATCAGCCTCAGTTCACTTCATCCACACACCAGGTTGCACATCAAAGTGTAAACTCACGACCAATAATGAAGAAATGGAGGCCTAGGAGAAAGACGTTACCCCAAGTCCATACAGTACTAGAAAGGGGATCTTTACATTCCAAAGCCTACACATAATCTTTGTGCCTCACTCCTAAACACTCTACAGAATACACATGGAAACTGAAAACCCAACTCGTTTCCCTTGGGTGCACGCTGAACTGGTTCACTCATTACCTGCAAAGGTTACTCCCTGGAGCCGCCACTCATCAGAATGATACTCCTCTTCCCTTTCCAACCGACTGATCAGGTCTGGCTTAGGGAATGGGAATTCTGTTCATAAGAAATAAAGCAGAGAAACAGCTGTGTTTTACCGAGTAAGAAACACCTTCACCCCCCACTGTAGAAGATGGGATCAGAGCATGGTGATACTTAAAGACATAAAGGATGGAAAGCAGTCTGTCCGGGCATTCCTGGATCTCTGCTAATGGAGCTGGACTAGCAACAGCCATGCAGTGACTAGCAGGGAGGTAGATGGATAAAGCCATTGAAATAATCAGTATTTCAGAACCCAACTGATCAAAACTGGAAAATTCTCCAAAATGGTTATATTCTGAGAAGAGGGATGATGTCAGTGTGTGTATTTTGGGGAGTACTCTTAGATGTATCCCCAAGTGTCTGAGGCTGATAGGACAACAAAGCTTTCCTTCCCAAGGATCAAGAAAACAAAGGCCTAGATCTATGATGGCATTTTGAAGGCTACACTTTTTTTTTTAAGTAATGGGAACACTTGGACCTAATGAGGACTGTTCTAAGAGGTAATACAAGGGCGTAATCTGTATGTCTTGTCCAAATCAAAACCAGGAAATGAAGCTGGGACAGGCACAGGGAGGGAAGTCCCATTCAGATGAGGAGACTGGACGCAGCAGAGAAGACAAAGACAAAGGAAAACAAAGCATTACCCAGGGACAGGACAGTCTCATAATTCATTCTCATGACTTCCCGGTAGAGGGCTTTTTGTGGCTCCGTCAAAACTTCCCACTCCTCATCCGAAAAATATATGGCCACCTCCTCAAACAGGGCTGGTACCTGGAACATGAACAGTACTTTCTCAATGACTGGTATGTACATACACACAGATGTTCACATCTGCTGGGCTGTGACAGACAAGTGGGTAGAGCACAGCCTTTACTCTCACAGGTCAGGGCAGGGCTCTCACCCAGGGGGAATGGGGGGAATGGGGTGTGTGCAGGTCCTCCTGAGTCCCACCACAGCAGCTGTCGTCCCCAGGCTGGGGGACCCTGGGCATCTTCTCCTCAGGTACTGCATGCTATCTGCTCACAGTTCTCTTGGGACTCCAAAGTCAAGAACAAGCCACACCCCAAATAAGTATCCCCACAAAGATGTCATCCCAACCTACACCTCCCTATTTCCCAGCCTGAGACCCTAAGCACAGGTGGCTGGATTTCAAACTGAACAGGATTACTGCTTTCCATGGTATCTTTGTGGATCACACAGACTTTCCTCTTCTGTAAGAGTCAACACTTCCTACTGTTGACTCAAGACCAAAGCTATCCTGAGGAGAGCCAGCCAGAGAAGGCACTTTATTAGGCCCTTCCAATCTATAGGAGCACAAGTAGCGGAGAAGGGCTAATTTGGGCTTCACTTACAGAATGAGATCCCAGCAAAATGGTGGGCATGTCTACCAGACTAGGCTCTCTGCTTCCTCCCCAATTCATCCATCCTTTTGCTGGATTCCAAAAGGAGGGAGTGCCTTCCTAGCTAAAGATGGCCAGCAACCAAAATCTTTTACTTTTCCAATGGATTTGCTTTTCTTTCTTCTGCATTTTCTTTTGTGGCCATTAAAAATTCTACTCCAAAGCTCAAATTTAGTGTTAAGAAATCACTAGTGAACTTATTTCAGGCTGTCCACTTTGCATTCTCCTTCAAACTTCCTCTTGGGCTTGGGTGATCATATTGTCCCTCCTTAGCTTAGAAAATTCAGTATATATATGGCCTATAGCCTCTTCAGAATCAAGCTGTCAATCATTCACACACCCTGGCCTTTCTTCCCTTGTTAACTAGACCTACTTCCCATATTGCCACCACTACACTCTCTTCTATCTGGGAACATTTACTAGGACAGGCCCTGTAACTGATCCTGATCTCCCCCAATGATCTCACAGAAGAGCAAAGATATTCCAGTTTAGCAAGGGCTGGGGGAATGGGCTCAGAGGATCCTCACATACACAAAAGACACACAGCCAACAGTGGCAAGGCTGAGATGTGGACCCAGCACTGTGAGTCCAAGGCCCTCACTAGAGAGGAGAAAGCTTTGTCCCAAGTGACTCTCCACCTATGCTGCAGCTGTATTAACTGCTCATTGTTCCCCGACGCCTATATACCTCTGCCCACTATTCCCCTTGGCCCCTGAGGTCCTCTTCTTTCACACCCGTCTGCCAAGACCCAGGCCAGGCAACACTAGTCTCCAGGCTGTATGCACACCTACACAACACCTTGATGTGCCATGCTCAACACTCTGGTGCCTTGTCACACTGTGCATTTGGTTTCACGTCTCTGCTCATCACTTTAATCTGACTTTGCTGAAAATAGCCTGTGCTGACTTTGTTTCCCTGAGCCTAGGATGCTCCTATAGCTTAGTAGTTCTCAACCTTCCTAATGCTGTGACCCTTTAATACAGTTCCTCATGCTGTGGTGACCCCAATGGTAAAATTATTTCATTGCTATTTCATAAATGTAACTTTGCTATTGTTATGAACTGTAAATACCTGATATGCAGGATATCTGCAACCCCTGTGAAGGTTGAAAACTACTGCTACAGCTAGTAGGCACATACCATGTACTACTGAATGAGTTATTGAGACAAATAGATCACCTCTGGATTTCTCTTCTCTTGTCACACTTCGAACAGTTTGAAACAATTAAAATTTTATTTGCCAAAAAACCAAGTCAACTCTTTGGAGTAAAATTGAATAAAAATTCTTTACATGTGGAAGAGAAGGAGATAAAACCAGTGTGGTCCCTAGGTATTCCTCAGACTTCCTCATTCTGGAAACCAGGCAACTTAGAGAATTTCCAGTGTTTTCTATTCCTACTACCCAAGATTTTAAACAACTCTCTTTGGCCTTTCACTCTCTTACAAGTTCCAGATCTAGGCCGTAACTATTTATAATCTCCTTCCATTCACTGACAGAAGAATGCAGGCCTAGTTATATCAATCCCTGCAGAGCAGGTACCACATTCTAGACCTGGATAAATGTTGACTTTCAAGAGCTGGTGTGGGGACTCATCCTCTCCTAATTATCACGTGGCTAGAGGATCTTCAAACAAGTCCAAAACACGCACCCCACCCCAGGCACAACAGAGAGGCTTAGAAAGTCTTCCCAGAGCTCTGTGAAGACGGGGCAAGACTTAGAGCCCTGCTAGGCAGACCTTTTGTTTGAACAAAGACAACAGAAGGTAAACAGCGCTGGCTCTAGTTAAAACGGAGAAGCCAGGCAGGCAGTCTGCAGGCAGTTCAAGCTTCAGTCATCCTTCCCTGGCCTAACAGGTAAGAACCTGCAATTCCTGTCCTTCCTCTCTCACATGATTAAGGGCTCATCAGAGAAGTGTTCTTTAGCTTGTGTGCACTGCCTTGCTCTCCTGGGAAGCTGGCATTCCCATGCTTACCTCCAAGGGTAACTGTTTTGTAAAGCACTCACACTTGGAGGCCTACTACACAACAGGCATCTGAGGGGAGCTGGAACCTCTGCATCAATGGAGCCCCTGCTGGGTCAGGCACTGCCTGGGGTATTTCCATGCACGTAAACATATTATCTCTTTGAATTATTTAAATAAGCTATGGGTATGGAGATTGCTACTCAACTTTAATGGTTAAGGAAATAGTGGCTAAGTAGCTTGGCTGAAGTCATACAGCTACAGTCTGATTCCAAAGCTAGTGTTGTCTCAGGCTACTCTGGCCTTACCAAGGTGACTGTAGTATGTAATCCTTCCCAGCTCTGCTCTACAGAGCCCTATTAATGTAGGCTGACTTAAGATTTATTCCTTGACTGGCTGTGGTGGCATACGCCTTTAATACCAGTACTCAGGAAGCAGAGGCAGGTGGATCTCTGAGTTCCAGGCCAGTCTGGTCTACAGAGCGAGTTCCAGGACAGGCTCCAAAGCAGAGAAACCCTGCCTCGAAAAAACCAAAACCAAACCAAACCAAACCAAACCAAACCCTGCCTCGAAAAAACCAAAACCAAACCAAACCAAACCAAACCAAACCAAACCAAAGAAAAAAAAGACTCATTCCTCAAAGTTACTCAGGCCAGCTCTAACTACACAGTGCAGCACACCATGTCCCCTGGCTTACCTTTTGCTATTGCCTGTCTCACTCTTAAGGTTCCAGCTTCAGAGGTATCTCAGCTCCACCCACAGCCTCTCTCTCCCATGCCTTTGATCATGCTGTTCTCTTGCCTGGAGTGGAAGCTCTCTCCCTTCCCTTTCTTCATCCACTCAATATAAGGCTCAGTTCAAAGTATATTTTCCTTTCTACTGAAACTGTATTTCTACTCCAATTCTACTAGAGAGCAAGCTTACACGTGAGTAGTTCTTATGAACCATCTTAATTATTATCAAAATATGCATTTAAAATACAGATTCTACATTGGTCTCCTAATTTAATGTGCTAGATCAGTGTCTCAACCATACACTACTGACCTTTTGGACTACCCAGTTCCTTGCTGTATGCCCAGGGTACCTTCAACTGCACTGTAGATGCATTGGCTCGAACAGAGGATGTAGTAGGGCCTCACCCCCAACCTCTACTTTGGGTCACAACAACTAAAGTCATCTCCGTATACTGTATATGTTCCAGGGTAGGGGGCGGGCAAAACTGTCCACTGCTCAAGAGTAGGCTTTCCCCAGGAAGCACACTCTCAGGCCTGAATGAGATTTCCCGCTTGTGCGTGTAAACTGACCTCCACTGCCCTGTCAGGCTCCTTTCCCTTCTGAGATTGGGGGCTCCATGAAGGCAGGGACTTGTCTGAACACTGGGCAGTAGCTGTCAAGGGACAGCAGACGTCCTAGAGGTTACAAATGCCCAAATCCCAGTCCCACCTCTCAAGCTGCCAGGCCCCTTCTCCAGCCTCCGGCCACTCTACTCACGTCTTTCTTTCCTGGGCCAGGCATGCTCCTCACCTGGCTCTTCTCATTTGCTCAACACAATCAGAAGTCTACTTTGACTGCACCCGATTTCCATACTGCTCCAGCCCATTTAGATATGCTGGGTTGTTCAACTTAGCCTCAGAATCCAGGATTTCTGCTGCTGGGAGGTCTTCAAGCTGCCAGAACTGACCACCGCATGAGTCAGAACTGGGGAGGGGCAGGGCAGACAAACATGAATGGGTAAAAGGCAGCACAGCTCCAGACCAGTAAGTCCAGAGCCTGGTGGTGCATGGACAGTTTACACTGAGACATAACACGCTCCACCTGGTAGGGCTGCAGCTCAGGAAGTCACTGTACACAAGGATCCGGACAGCAAAGCAGATAATCTTTTGGTACCTGAGGTTCTGCATTTGGAAGAAGGGTCTTTCTGGTTCTTTGCCTGCAGCTCTGTGTTCTACGCTGAAGGGCTTCCCTTTTATTGGGCACAAAGAATATTACGTACTGATGATACTGATAATGTTTATATGCAATAAAAAACTAAGCAATGTCAATTTATTGCTTATTTAAAATGTTTACAGCTCATACTCAATTTCCATGACTCCAGCAACTACTGCAAATAAATGTATGTATTAAATACTGTTACACTTACACTTGTGTGTTCCTTGGGGCTTAGCATTTCCACTGACACCTGGGGGACACAGAGCTCTGGGCGTCAACTGTTACGCCTAAATTCTCCTCATATTAACTCAATGACCCAAGTCTTACATGCATTTGGTGCCTACAATATCTATGATGAGATTACGTCAGGCACATGGGAAACGGGTGAATGAGAGAGTGACAAGAAGACAAGGTCTCAGTTTCTGAGACTTGTATCCAGCCTCGGCTGGCGCTGGAGGCCCTGTTTCCACCTCCACCTCCTCCCTCCTATTTGCACTGCCTTCTGAAGCCACAGGGCTGTTTTCTCAGGAATGTGAGCACATGAGACTGGGCTATTTTCACTTCCCATGTCTGCCCCAGGAGGAGGCCCAGGTGGGCTCTCAGGCTGGACCCACACCCCCTTACTTACCCATGCGCCTTTTGAATAAATTTGGACTTTCTGCACATCTAGGAGGGAGCCATCCTCCAATTCTCGGATCTGAATCTCCTTTGCTCGCTCTTCTTTCAGAGTCAAATTTAGAGGGTAGGCTGGGGACTCCATCTCTGCATGCAAGATTTAGCAGATTGTCAGGTGTCAGTGTGAACTCTTAGACCGTGAGAGGGTGCCTGGGGCGCACACAAACCTGCAAAGCATTACCTGCTTCCAGCCAGAAGGAAGGGATTCAGGGAAAGTGGCTTGTTTCATTGTTATTACAGGGGCTGTGGGCAGATAATATACCTGGCTAGCTTCAAATATTTAAAAAGCTTTCTGTGGTTCAGGAACCGGACTAGTTTTCAGAAACCATTTGTACAGAAGGACGGAACCGAGAACCGTGGTTGAGTATTCCAGGAAGAGGTTTCAAACAGTGCACTGACATGCTTAAGTTTCCCACTGCCAGTACCAACTGAACACCGAATCAGGGCCAGAGGAGAGCGGTGCCGATGTGCTACCAGGTCAAAGAGTCTGAGCCTAGACAGGACATCTGAATAGTCAGCAAAAGAAATACTTATCACCTGGATTTTTCAGATTCACAGGCGCTGTCCACAAGCCAGTTCAGAAACTTAACAGTCTTTCTTCCTTAGAGGACCTGCCAAAGCCAAGTGCGCGATACAGAGGGGTGTGCCTGGGTGGAGGGGGCCAACCCAGACCTGGCAGGATTCCTCCCCCCTCTGGGTCGCAAATTCTCTGTATATGAAGCCGCCTCAGGCCGGTACAAAGAGCTTCCCCTTAAAAGACTGCCGGCAACTGCTGGGTGTGTAGTGAGTGTGCATCTTGTGAGTCCCATTTTCCGGGACTTCCAAAGCAAAGATCTTCCCGGAGTTCGGAGTCAGCTTCTCCAATGTTTCCGGGGGTGGGGTGTGGAGGGCGGCCTGGGGAAGTAGGAATGCCCGTGAGGTCCCAGGAGCCCGGGCCT
>CABHPQ010127117.1:4195-14748 GCA_902168405.1 Peromyscus aztecus | reverse complement strand
GAGGGCAGGTCTAGGACTCTGGGGCTATGTGAACAGGGATGGAGGGCAGGTTTAGGACTCTGGGGCCATGAGCCATAGGGGAGCAGATTCTGCAGAGGATTCTGTTGACTTTGGATGAGGAATTTCAGTTTCTGCCCTTTCCATTGTCTTCTCCTAGCCGTTGACTTCTAGATTGACACCTTCAGGTATGACCTGCGCCCTGAACTCCAGACTAGAATTGTCACTGACCCAGAGCATGTTTCTTCCCTCTCACCACCTGGCAGCTCCATCTCTACTTTGCTCTCTATGTCAGTGACATCACTGCCAGCGCCCACCCCAAATCTTCGTTACCGCTTTTGGTGCCAAGTCACACTGACTTGTTCTTCAAGCAGTTCCCTTTGCACGTGGAACCTCCCTGTCTCTCCTCTCCTCATCCTTTTCTGTGTCAATTCTTTCTTTTCATTTTTTGTTTGTTTGTTTGTTTGTTTGACCCTGTCTTACTATATAGCTCTGGCTGTCTTGGGATCCACGCTGTAGAACCAGGCTGGCCTTGAACTCACAGAGATTTGCCTCCCTCTGTCTCCCCAGCGCTGAGATTAAAGGGGTGCCCCATTATGCTGGGCTGATCCTTTCCACAATGTTACTCTCTCACTCAAAACATGTTAATGGATTCCCACTGGCTGCTGATTTCGTTCCAGCTTAGGATAGTGTTAGCTTCAAGTGTCGATTGCTGGTGAGGGTTTCACTCTCTCCTTTGGGTATGATCAGAATTCCTGTTTAATTATAGTGATGACCCATTTGGTTTGTCTCCCTTGCAGCCCAGAATGACTGTTACCCAGGCCTGGCCAGGGAGATAGACAGACCCAGAAGTCTTTGGTTAGAGGGACCAACTCAGCTAGCACATACCCTTTTGTCTTTTGTCTTTTCCCCACTCTCTTTCCTCTTTCTAGGGTGTAGACTCAGAGTTGTTAGCATGGAGGCATAGGAATAAAAGTCAGCTTAAGGGTGAACTCCTCCGTCTGAGGGTCGCAGGAGGCCTAGGTTCTATCCCCAGCACAGAGTGGATTAGATGTGGGACTGTGGGGCTGTCATCTTCAAACTCAGGAGGAAAAGGCAGGATGAGCAGAAGTTTAAGGTCATCCTTGACTACATAGCAAGTTCAAGGCCAGCATCTGCTACATAAGACCTTGTTTAAAAAACAGCAACATCAAGGTTCGAGAAGTGGTGTGGAAAGAGCATTTCCCACTCTTCTGGAGGACTCAGTTCCCAGCACCCATGTCAGGTGGCTCACAACCATCTGCAACTCCAGATCCAGGGGATCAGATGCCCTCTTCTGGCCTCTACACAGACACACATATAGACGTAATTAAAATATAAGTGTAAAACCAAACAACAGGGACTGGGCAAACGACTCGGTAAAATTCTTGCCACACAAACATGAGAATCTGAGTTCAGGTTTCCAGCACCCACACAAAAAGCTGGGCACGGTGGGGCATGTCTGGAATCCTAGTGCTGGGAAGGCAGAGACAGGTGGATCCCCAGGGCTTGCTGGCCAGGTAGTCTAACTAAATCAGCAAGCTCCAGGGTCAAGGAGAGATTGTGTCTTAAAAGGTAAGGTGGGGTGCAATAGAGAAAGACACCTGTCATTGAACTCTGGCCTCTACACACACACCGCACACACACTCACACACACACACTCACACACACACGCCGCGCGCACACACACGCCGCACACACACTCACACACACACCGCACACACACTCACACACACATACACACACATGGCGGGGTGGGGGGGGGAGAGAAAGGGGGGCACATATGAACACACACATGCACACACTGCATACAACAATAGACAAAACTCTACATCTGTGATTGCAGAGAAAAAAAAAAAACCACACTGTAGGGAGAGCTCCTGCAGAGCTGCGGCTAGTTTGACTCTAGAGTGTTAGACCTAGCTTTTTTTTTTTTTTTTAATTTTTTAGAAACAGGGTTTCCTGTGTAGTTTTGGAGCCTGTCCTGGAATGCGATCTGTAGACCAGGCTGGCCTCGGACTCACAGAGATCCACCTGCCTCAGCCTCCCGTGTGCTGGGATTAAAGGTATGGGCTGCCACTGCCCGGCAGCACCTAGCTTTAATCTGCCTTTTGTGACTGCTACCTTTTGTCTCTGGGTACCTTCAGTTTGAAACATGTAAATCTTAAGAGTTTCCTAAGGGTGCAAAACCTATGCAGAACTTGGTTGGGGGAGGACTCCTGAGAGGTCTCCTAACTGAGACTCTGCATTGGCATTGTTTCTTTGGGGGGCTTAGATAAGAGGTGTTGGTATATGGAAATTGACTTGCTAAAGGTGTGAACTGTGTAACAATAAAAGGCCCTTTGCTAAGCTACTGTAAGTCAGTCCACCAGAGGCTGATTCCCCTGCAGCTGGAAAAGGCTAAAATTCATCCTTAGAGTGCCTCTGTGTCTTCTTTCCACGGACCCGCGTGAACCCACACCCGATACAACATTTGGCGCCCAACTGACAGTGCCACCCCTGTTTGCTGGGAAAGGAACCTCCCCTGGGAAAGCTGTGGAAAGGAATGGATGACTTATAAGCTGAAGCACATACCAGGGATGTCAGTCAAGATTGCGTGACTCTGCTAAGGGCCGATCGGGAACGAGATATGTTTTACTCAGGTAAGATAAAGGATGCTCAAATTAGATGGAGGGGAAATCCAGGTATTTGGATCAATGCAAACTCTAGTCTGTGGGAACAAGAGTGTTCCCAATAACTAGTGACATGGTGACAGGTCTTTCCCATAAGAGGGGTACAGGGTTCCCCTTGTGGTATACTAGATGGTGTGTGGCAGGCACAGATCTAAGTCACAGTGGTCTCATACAAAGCTAATTCTCTTTCCAATTCTTAGTTCTCCCCCCCCTCTCTCTATCATTCTTGGCTTTTCTCGTCTTTGAACAGTTGGTGTAAGTGATTGTGCACCCTGCCGAAAAATGAGCTCGTGTGTCCGTCCGCCGCCCCCCCCCCCCCCCCCGCCCCTGGTCCCTGGTGTTCTCTGTTGAAGAAACCATTCTTACCTGCTGCTTTGCATTTTTTCCAATATATTTTATGCATCTACAAATATACAACATGCATTCGTAAGACCCCCCCTTACGCTTACGTTTATTTATTGTGTGTGCGTGTGACCTGCCACAGCATAGTGCGAAGGTCAGAAGACAACTTTCGAGAGTTTGCTCTCTCCTGGGATCAAACTCAGGATATCAGGCAAGCACTCTTCCCCACTCAGCTACTTGTCAGAGCTTTGTAAAGCACTTTTTAAACTCCAGTGAAAGTGGGGCTGGCCACATGGATTGGTGGCCAAAAGCACCTGCCACCAAGCCTGACCACCCGAGTTCAATCCCTGGGACCCACATGGGGGAAGGAGAGAACCGACTCCCAAAAGTTGTCCTCTGACCGTCACACCCATGCCCAAGCAAAATAAATAAAATGCAAAACTATAAATTAATGGAAGTGCGCTTCACACGACTGCTCTATGCCTTGCTTACTTCACTAACATGTCGGTGAGTTTTGCATACACACAGAACTGTCACAGGCTGCATACTCTTCCATTGAATGACTGAAATAGGATTTCATGGTTCCCTCTTAATAGACTTACCTATGTCCAAGCATTTCCTAGTGTAAGAACTGTTCCAGTGAACCTACAGCTCTTTCATTTTGCGTATTAATTAATCCATGCAATCAACAAATGTTTACTGAGTGACTGCTATGCGTCAGGTGGACTCTAGGCACAGGAGGGTAGAGCCAGGAAGCGCAGTGCTTGGCCATGGGGCTATACTCAGGGGAGAAGACTCAGTAAGTTCCTAGCAGGGCTCCACAGCATCCATCCTAAGTCAAGAAGAAAGGCTCCCTTTGGTACCACTCCATCTTTCATGCCTCTCTCTGACTCCTGCTAACCTCCTTTCTTTTGGTGGTGGTACCAAAGGTTGAACCTGGGCTTTTGTACACGCTAGGCAAGCACTCTACTACTGTAGTGTACCCCAGCCTTTGCTGTTGTCCTGTTTGTTGTTTGGGATAAAGCCTCATGTCGCCCAGACTGGCTGTGAAGTCTGGCCCTGTCTCCACTGAGTGTTGGGATTAGAGGCATGTGCCACTATGCCCTACTACTATCCAACCTTCTTTTCGCTTTTTGTGTTTGTTTTGTTTTGTTTTGTTTTGTTTTTGAGAGAGGGTTTCTCTGTGTGACCTGGATGTCCTGTACTTGCTCTGTAGACCAGACTGGCCTTGAACTCACAGAGATCCCACTGCCTCTGCCTCCCAGGTGCTAGGATTAAAGGTGTGTGCCCTCATACCCGGTCTCCTTTTGCTTTTTGAAGATTTGTTTTTAACATTTTATGCATATGAGTGTTTATGTGTTCTGTATATGAGTGCTTGCCTCCTGCCTCCTGCCTCCTGCTCCGTATTCCAAAAGCAGGCATTGTTGGCATGCATCACCACTCCCAGCAAAGTTAAGTCTTTGAGCATATAAGTCTGGTGACTAACAGTGACCAAGGACCTACTGGCACCAATGGGAATATTTTATAAAGGCTGGTTCAGTGGCTCTCAAACTTGCTAGTTTACAACGGAGTTGTTGAAGACCCCAAAGAACTTTTGTTGATGCAGATTTTTATCTGGTGTTAGAAAAGTAAATATTTAGTAATTGGTTCTTTGGGAAAAGTCTTTGTTTTGTGACAGGGTCACATGTAGCCTGGCCTGGCCTTGAATTTGCTGTGTAGCTGAGTTTGCCTTGATTTTCTGACCCTCCTGCCTCTACCTCTCAAGTGCCAGGATTATAGGGTGACTACCATACACCCTTTTTTTCTTCTTTTTGAAAAAAGATTTCTTTATTTTTAGTTTATGTGAATGAGCTTTGTTTCCATGGACGTCTCTGCACCATATGAATACAGTCCCCAAGGAGGCCAGAGAAGGACATTGGATCCCTTGGAACTGGAGTTACAGATGGTTGTGAGCTGCTATATGGGTGCTGGGAATTATAGCTGGGTCCTCTGGAAGAGCAGCCAGTGCTCTTAACTACTGAGTCATCTCTCTGGTCCATTAATTTTATTTTATAAAATAAAAAATAGTGAAAAGAATGGCACATTTTACATTTTCCTAGATCTCTTTCATGAACATACTCAAAGGCAGCCAGATTGATACCTACATTTGATTTTTATGATGCCATAAAATGCTGTTTCAGTATCTTGTACAATTTTGACTTCATAGAGCCCTTGAAAGAGTTCTGGGACTTTCAGAGGGTCCCAAGGTCACGCAGAAAGAACTGTTATGCTAATACATTTGGTTTTTCTGTACAGTCCGGGCAGGTTTCTTCTATTCTGTTTCACAGATGAGGGAACAGGGACAGAGAACAATTCAGTAATGTACCCAGGGGCATTTAATCCAGAAAGCGGTAAAAGTAGGATTCAAACCCAGTGCATTTATACAGATGGGGAGTGATCTTGCCAGATGTGTGATCCCTGGAGAATTAACCTCTCTGAGGCTGAGGTGCTATCCTTCAATTCACCTAGCTTAAATTGGCTTTGACCTCCTCCCTGAGCCGAGGTCTCTGATCTGCTTCTTCTGTTAGTCCTGTCTCCTGCTCACGTGACACTCTATTCCCGCTCTGTTGTGACATTCTTTAATTCTATCCATCGGTTCACACACTCCATGGGGACAGTCGCCACGTCTCCCTTGATGATAGTTGCTCCATTGTGGGCTGACACAGGCGCTAAGAATCTTGGCTAAAGAAAGAAATGAATAAAGTAATAGATAAACATTTTGCAAGAGGGCAGACATAGTCCATCTGCCTAGGTAGGGTTCTTTGCTAATGGTTCAGGGAGGGAGAGAAGAATGAGGATCCCATCCCCAAGATGCACTCACGTGTATGTTTGCACCATTATGCCGACAGGACAAATCACAGGCTAAGAAAACCCTCCCGAATCTCTTCATGAGCTCTCCCTCTGCTCCATCTGAATCACTTTGCTCTCAGACACTGAGTCTGACAGTCTTTCCAGACAGTTCTTCATCTTTCTAGGGAATTCCGCAGCCCCTAGATTGATGCAGGTGGGATGAGACACACTCTGCTTTCCACTCTCCTATCCTGGGGTTTGTGACTTTGCAGCAATACCCCCCAAACCCTCTTCTATAGGCCAGCCAGACGTTTTTATTTCGTCACTGGTCAGGTCAGGAGAGGGAAGAGTGTCCCACAACACTTGGCTCCGAAATAATGGAGGCCCTTCTGGAAGCTGGGTACTGGCAGGCGGGAGCAGTTAGATGGGCCACGGTTTCTCAGTTTCCTCTTTTGCTATCAACATGGTCCTTTCCACTAGTGACCTTCTAGGATTCTCAGAAGGCCCAAGAAGGGAGAAGTGCACTTATGGGGGGGAGGGTGGGAACCATGCAGAAAGCGTGGCCAGGATCCTGTCTGGAAGGTCACGGGGCTGAGCTATGGCTCAAGGACCTTTAAGAAGCAAAAAGGAATTGAGAATGACTACTGTCAGGAGCCTGCTCAGCCTGGACTTCCTGGAATCCGGCTCTGCAGCGAACAGCAGGCTTTCCTGAGCACGTCTTACTAAGAGGAGACAGGAGTAGGAAGCAAAGAGGGCAGACAGAGAGGAGACTAGGCCTGCCAGCTCTCCCAGGCACTGCCAGCTCACCAGATTGGCTCCAGTTTCCAGCTTCACTGGAGTGGGGAGGTGACTGTCAGCCTGCTGTGCCTGGCTGAGTTATGTCTACAAGGTAGGTGCTTTCCCATGTCACCTAGCCTTCTACTCATTTGGTCTGAAGTAGGCAAGGAAATCAAGACCATTGCCTCTCAAAGGTCATCTTTAAAATGTGGTCACAGGGCTGGAGAAATGGCTCAGCAGTTAAGAGCACTGACTGCTCTTCTAGAGGACCCAAGTTCGATTCCCAGCAACCACACGGTGGCTCACAACTGTCTGTAACCCCAGTTCCAGAGATCTGACACCATTACACACATGCAGACGAAACATCAATGCACATAAAATAAAAATAAATTATAAAAGAAAGTGGTCATGACCAGAGATGTATTATAACTCAGTGTATTATGTAGCATGTATAAGGCCCTGGGTTCCATCACCAGCTTTACAAGACAAACAAAACAAAAAAGAATGCTCTTTACCAAGGAAGGACCACATAATTTATGTGATTAGGTAATTCTCACCTTGGCGGGCACTGTGAATATGGCCTGGGTCACAGGCTTTCAGTGGAGGCCAGGAGGAATAGGTTAGGAAGAGCAGTGGGGTCAGAGAACCCCAGGCAGGAGTTGGAGTTTTAAGAAACAGATGTGATAAGAATCAGAGTCCTTCCTGGGACTGCAAACAGCTCCACCCAAACATTACTACAGGTGAGGTCTTGCTAAAGTAAGCAAAGGTCGCTAGGGTGTCCCACTGATACCCCATGTTATATCACAGTACTCGGCGGGGCTCGAACCCAGGACCTCCCGGAGGACGGTAGCCTGGGCTGGACCCGCTAGTATGTGATTGGGGGAGGGGTGAATGAATGAATGTGTGTGAAGAACTACAGGTAGGGGTGGAATGGCATTGGGAAGAGGTAAAATATTTTGGGGGGCGTTAAAGCAAAGGCAGGTAGGTGACTGTGTGGGGGTATAGATGCACTTGTGCTGCGGTTGGCTCTGCCTTGTATTTTAGCTGCTCAGAGCAGTTCCCTGCCGTCCTCCCCTCTGGAGGTGTCCCCATCTTTAAATTCTCAGATAAGGTGGTTTATTCACTCACTCAACACATATTTATTGAGTACCTGCCGGGACAGGCCTGGGTTCAGCAGAATCAGGGATGAGAGAGACTTAATACTTTCTCTGCCTCTCGAAGCCTTTGATCTAGCATTATTAAATAAGTACTTCCGGTGAGCAGTGATAAGTGCTGTGACCTGGGAGGACTCCAAGAGCTCATGGAACTGTGTAAGGTCTCATCCTACCTGGGGCACTCCTGAGAATAAAGGTGATAACGGAGGCTGAGCTCCCCCAGCCAACAGAACCTGAGCCGGAGAGTAGGAAGTCAGTTAGGAGGCGCTGGGGACTGGTACCGGTCACTAGGAAAAGACAGAAGCCAGACCAGGCAGAGGAGAAGATAGACGGAATGGAGTTTCAATGCAAGCTAACCCCACAGGGAGCTCAGGGCTAAGGCGGCTTTTCAGTACCATCTCAGTTACATCAGTCCCTGGCGACTGGCTGAGCCTTGGATGAGGCTGTTTTCTGCAGCTGAGGCAATCTCTCAAGAAAGCTGACAGCTGAGGTGTCTCCATAGCATTTTCTAGAGCCTAGGACTTGGGAGATGCCTCCAAAGACTAGCTGCAGGGGAGCTGTGAGTTCTCATACCTAGACCACCATGGCAGATATATGCCCAGGCTGGCTCAGATGCCTCTTCTGGGACATCTAACTGGGTGTCCTAGTTGCTTCCTGTGCGGATGTTGGGTGGCATGAAGCTCCTGGAAGTTCCTGTCCTAGACAGGAACGAACTACTGTTTTCCTTCATTTTTCCTTCGCTTTTTTGGGTATCCATGGCTGTCCATTCACCGTTTCATGTCTCAGGCACAGCATCTACTTTACCTGCATTACATTAGCCACTTGTCCTGTGTTCCAGCACAACATTTGGGATAGGGTAGGTGTCTTTATTCTCACCCACTCAGCCCAGCTACCAGGAGGTCCCTTCATTGTTGCCAAACCACTCCCTTCCTCTCTCCATCCTGGTCCATGCTATCGCCATCTCCCTCCTAACTGCTAACAGCAGTTTGGTTTTGAAGTGAGGAGGCTGAGAACATGGAGCTTTGAAGAAGACAGGTGACTATGTAAACAAACACACACAAGCAAGAAAGAAGACCCACAGAGAGAAGACCTGCTGGAGACATTTCAGAGAAGTCCCAAACACAATATTTGGATGAGGAAAATGATTTGGAAATTTAAGAAAAACAAAACACTGAAGTCTGGTGGAAGGTGGCTGGGCTGTGGGCACAGGACTCACATTTGCTGATCTCCGACTCCTGTGCACACAGCCTCACTCTCCCCTTTACAAAATCAGGCTACTAAAGTTCTCATATGTTGGAGCGGGGAGGTCTCAGAGGTCTCTGTGAAGATGAGACGGCATGGAAGACCCCCGCACAGGGCCAGGAGGCAGTCAGCAAGTGCTGCTGTCACTCAGGCAGCTCCTTGTCACAGGCCCTTCTGCACAGGTGGCCATTGCGGTCTTTGCGGTGGACAGAGCCCTCCATCTCCCCGATTTGTCTAACTTGGATTCTACAGACCTGCTCGCTCCATTTCATAGCTGAGCAAACTGAAACCCAGGTGAGAGGGGACCCGGAGGCCTTGCAAGGTTCCGCAAGACTGTCAGAGTGGTGGGGCTCTCCACAGAGAAAGAGGGACCTCGGTGTGGCTCGGGGCCCCTCCTTCCTCTGCATGGCTGGGACTTGCTGTTCTCTGGGTTCCCTGCATCCCTTCCCAGCAGCAGCCTGACCTTGCCGACTTGGAGAAAAACAGGAAACTGGGCTCTGCCAGGAACTGGAACCCAACCTTCCTCAGCTCGGGGCTGCAAGGAGGCTGGCATGGTGAGGGGATCTGGGGGAGAGCATGGGGCAGAGTGTGGAGTGGGGCTCTGCAGGCTCACTGGAGTGGCCTGGGCCCAGCGGAGAGCTTCCACTTCTTCAGGGAACTTCTGCTCTGGCTTTGCTAATCCAAACAAGGCAAGGTTGTAAGTAAGAAGCAGTCTGTGTCTTTCCCCTCCCAGGTGAGGACGGAGTTGTGGGAACCAGGGTCATGGCTGGCTTTCTCCTTTATGAATCCTTTCACGCATTAAAGACACAATTAAAAGGGTCTGAGAGGATGACCCAGTCTATAAAGTGCTTACCATGCAAGTGCAAGGGCACAGGTTTGCCCTCAGGACCCAGATAAAACACAGTGTGGTGCCAACTACAGGGGCACATGTCTTATTCCCAGCACTGGGGAGGCAGAGGCAGAGGCAGGTGGATATCTCCAAGTCCAAGGCCAGTCTGGTCTACATAGCAAGTTCCAGGTCAGCCAGGACTACACAGGACCCTCTCTCAACGAAACAAAGCAGACAAGTCCAGTGCCATGACAGCACATACTTGTGATCCTAGCATGGGAGACGTTTATCCCGAGTACTGGATCCCTGGGGTTCCCTGGACTGCCGGCCTAGCCTAATGGGCGAGCCCTGGGTCCCAGTGAGAGAGAGACCCTGTCTCACAAAACAACATGGAGGGCTACTGATGAACACCACCAGCCTAGGGCTCCATCCGTGTGCACACGAATGTGCACATGCAGTTGTGTACAGACATGCACATGAATATGCCCACACAAATTAAAAATGTATTATACAGGAGTCAGTGAGATGGCTGGGTGGGTAAGGGAGCTTACTGCCAAGTCTGATGACCTGAGTTCAATCTACAGAACGCATATGATGGAAAGAGAGAACCAACTCCTGAAAGTTCTTGTCTGACCTCTACATGCAAACCATGGCATTCACACACACACACACACACACACACACACACACACA
>CABHPQ010127115.1:4663-21740 GCA_902168405.1 Peromyscus aztecus | reverse complement strand
TGGGCTACAGAGTGAGTTCCAGGTAAGGCTCCAAAGCTATGCAGAGAAACCCTGTCTCAAAACAAACAAACCAGATTATGGAAGTGTTGATGTGCTTAAATATCAATAATTGTAATTTATATATATTTATATCATTTTTGGAATTAAGTGCTTTTATAACACAATGAACTATTTATTAAATTTATTATTAGATTTAAAACACACCCATTTGGCAGAGTTGAGTTCTGAAAGAAGAAAAATACATGTGAATTCATATAACCAACTACATGTAAAAATATCAAGAAAACCAATATATAATTAGGTATTATAAAAATAAATAGACCAGATTTATCAAGCAAACTTTTTTCTAATCAGAATGACTTTCTTACCAGGTTCATGAGCTAGAGAATGCTGGAGAACTTTCTCTGCTTTCTCATACAACTTCAGTCTTAGTAAGAGCTCAGCCAGGTCATAGCAAAGGCAATTCTGTTGTCCACTTTTCAGAGCAGCTTCGTAATAGGTGATTGCCTAAACAAAGTCCATTTCAGTTAGGGCTTTAAAAAGCACAGAAGTTTCACATATCCTAGGCATAAGGCATACTGATAACTAGAAATAATATATGAAGAACTGTAGGCATATATCCGTGCTGTCAGAGAAGTAAGCTGCTTTTCTTAGAGAATCATAGAATACAGAGCAACCAGCATTTTCTTACAATAAAGGAATAATGAACAATACTTGGTAAAAAATTTAGAGATTATTCTAGGGGTCAGCAAGCCTTCTTAAACACATTTGCTTCCCTAGTAGGTGTACATATACTTAACAATGACCAGGCATAGCACAAGAATACACCAATCAAGGGAAATGCTTTATCCTCACTAGAAACCAAAACACAACCTCCCTGAAGCGTATGGCTTGACCACACTGGCACAGCAGAAAGGAAAATGATTATGCTGCATTACGTAACAAGGGAGAGGTGGTATTAGTGACTTTAGGACCATTATTTGGTTGCAGAGACTGAGAAGAAGCTTAAAGTACTGCTAGGGTCAAAACAATCTTTATAAAAGAAGAAAGCAGGTCATTGAGAAAATCTGACACGACACAAATACCAGTTTGCACACACGAACGTGGAGCTTAAAATCACCAAAGATGCAGAAGGTGGCTGGTGCTGCTGCTGCTGCAGACTTCTCTACAGCAGATCTGGATCAACTTGATCCAACAGATGTATAGATATTATGGAGCAGTTACCTTGGAGTAATTGTGAGTTTTGACAAGCGCTTTCCCAATTTTTCTTGCCAGTGTTCCATCTTTTGGGTTCTGATTTAAGGCTTGCTCATAGGCCACTATGGCTTCTTCAGGCTAACATTGTCAGACACAAATGACCAACATTAACAAACAGCTGAAGTGGATCCATTAAAGACCAGCATTTCCATAACTAAGGCCCTCCCAACGTGGACTACTTTAACACAGTATATAGTGAAGAACATAAAAGTACACAATTCTAGAGAGAAGACAGAAAGTGGGTCAGATATTCATCACTAGTAATCATACCCACAATGACCACACTCTTAACTACAGCAACTCTGCATTTCCTGACAGTCACTGTAACTGTCCGTAGATCTCTCTCCACCCTTCTGTTTAGAGGAAACTCCTGACAGTCTCCTAGCAACATCTCTATTGCAGATAAGAACGCTGAGTTAAGTCTCCATGTTAAAAACATGGTGGAACCTATCCTTTCATTGCAATCACTAGAACTCAAATATTAAATGATGAAAAAGCTAAATTCCTTTTAATAGAAAGTTATACTAATTATAAAGTTCTACATTTTAAAAAAATATTTGAGTTCAGTAGAATTAGAAATTTTACCTCTTGGATGTTCATGTATGCATCACCAAGGAGCAGAAAGGACCGGGGACTGGGCATTCTTTCAGCAATTTCTCTGGAATTAGACCATCTTTACTTAGTATATTGAATACAAGTAACATTTACAAACCAGTAAGATAAAATGATGGCTTGTTTATCTCAAGTATACAGTAGCCTTCAGAATATTGCCAGCAGTGTTATCTTGTTAACATGTATACTTTTCCTGCTATATCACAATGCACTTTTCAAGGACTTTTTCCATTTTCTGACATGCAGGAAGAGAGTAAAGGTAGACAGTAAACATTCAAACTCTTGTTGTCTGGAAGGATTCCTTAACAGGAGGAAGGCACTGTGTGGTCCACCTGAGCTCTCATCTTCAGGGTGAACATTAGTGGATGAATTACCTCCAAACCACCACGTCTTCTGCTCCAGCATCTGCTGCTTGTTTATTTGCAACAAGTAGATGACTGAGATCTTCCTGCTTCACCCCACCCCCAAGTGCTACAATGACAAGTCTGCACCACCATGCTTGGCTTGCTGCTCCGCTTTAAACATACCTTACCTAAGCATTTAAAACCTCTATGATAAAGCTAATTACTATTCCAACTTTAGAGATGCTGCTAGGAGTGTATGTCCATATAGACATATCAGACATGGCTAATCTGTCAGATTTGCCTGAAACCAAACCATGCTTTTCGTTATTACATCACAGCACATTCAAAAGAAACTAAACCTTTGGTTCCTGTTTTTGTTTGTTTCGTTTTTTGGAGACAAGAGTGTTGCTATACAGCCTCACTGGCCTGAAACTCTTACATAGGGCAGGCTGCTCTCAAAGTCACAGCAATCCTCCTGCCTCAGGCTGCTTAGTGCTACAAGTTACCATACTAGATGTAGAAGCATGATCCCGACATCACCATCAGAAGGCACTGGTTTCTCAGAATACTCGATACTTACTAAGAATTTGAGTAACATGTTTGGATAGATTGTTGGATATGTTGAGGAGCAAGGACTGACTCAGTCTGCTCATTTAGTCACACACACAGTATGTTTGTGTGGCTACCGTTTTGCTTGTGGCAAAGAACAGCAACATGTATGCACTGTGTCCCAGTAACTCTTAGGGCTTCATGTGACAAAGCTATTGTTCACTCAAAAGGAAGAGGTGAATCATAACTTGGAGTTTGGAGCACATTAACTTACAGTTTCCCTCTTCCACAATAGATATGCCAAGTATTAAATATGCCTGTCCAGTATCTGGATCGTTGCTATATAATGTGGTTATCAGAGTATATCTAACTCTTGCCTTTTCTTTCCCCAAACAAAAGAGTCAGAGCTGAAAGGAACATTTGATGAGGGGATTTCAGAAAATACTAGGCCATGTACTGAAGCAACCGTAGTTCTATTTAGGGTAAACACGTTCATTGGTGTGAGTGATCATGGGCATGACCACCTTCAAGAAAAGACCTGTAAAGACTCTGTGACATGAAAAAGACAGAATGTCAACATGAGGGTTAATTTCAGGAGGAAATGTGCCATGTAAATAACAACTTACCTGTAACAGGTGATATATAACATTTTCTCTTTTCTATGCTTCAGGTAAATATCTGCCATTTTTTCTTTGGCCTCTATAAAATAAGGCTGTTCAGTTGTGACATTTCGAAGCATGCTTAATGCACGCTCCGTATCTCCTTGAGCCAGAGCCAGGTCTGCATTAGCAATAGTGACACGTAATTCTTCACATGTTCCAGAAAACTCATGGATGGCATCCTGTAAAACCTTTGCTGCCTCGTGCTATAAAGAAAAAAAAAAAGAAAGACTCCTACAAAATAGGCAACAAATTACCCCAGAGAGGAGCCTCATCTACCAGAACACAATGATGTCAGTACATTCATGGTATTTACAAAAATAAACTGATAGATTTTTAAGTGACATCTTTAAGTTTAAAGAGACCAATCCAGTTGAGGCTATAAATATTAGTTAAGTGGCTGTTTTTACAACCAGGATGACGGCAGTTGCTGTACAGAGTTACTACTATTCTGGAACAGAATCGTAAATTACATTTCATGGTGGTCAACATAGGTAGGCACACTGAAAAATCCATCCAGGGTCAAATTACATTTAATTTCCAGGCACTTTCAAGATGCACATATTTTACTGAAAGGTTAGGAAAAAGTAAGTTGCTAAATTTTGACAGTTGGCCAAGGGACTAATTCTGGCTTTTTCATTTTCTATATGTATATCATATACATCTATGTAGAAAATTATTCAAATAGAATTACATATTTATATATTACATATTACACAGGAGAGGAAGGTTATTAGTACATACATGTGTTGCGCATGCACGTGTGCGCGCACACGTACACACACACACAGACACACACACACACACACACACACACACACACACACACACACACACACGCACCAAAGCTCCAATCTGCGTTAACTTACCTGTTCTCCATTTAAGCGGTGAACCTCCACCAACTCCAGGAAGATGGATAAACGGTGGCTGGCATCCACCTCAGTTCTGTGCTTTGACTTCGAGGAGGTTCTACTTCTCCTCATTCCTGGGAGGTTCATTGCCATGTGCAGAGTTTTAATTGCTTCTGCTACTTCTCCCATTTTCTTTTGTGACTGTGCTTTGATTAAATGATATAATGGGTAGTCTCTCACCTGAGAAAACAATTAACAATAGTTCTCAGGAATGTCCACAATGGAAAACCAGAGTTTACAACCCACCAAATATGTCATAGGATTCTTGAGGATAGCTCATTTGTGATATATCCACAAAGTCTGTTTCTGACCTTATTTATTCACTTCCTAATCATAATTTTAAATTAAAATTGTAGTAGAAAGGACTTGCAAACTAAAAAAACCTCACATACTGAAATTACCCAGACCCCAATACTATACATGTCAATCAACTATGTAGAAGTTTAATCTTATTAACTCTAACATTCAGGAAAACTGCTACTCCAGCATCCTCCGGAATGTCAAGAGGTTGAACAACTAATGTTTTTACAGGGTAAACAATACATCCTAAAATCTGAACTTTCAGTAAAGGGATATCTTTATTTGAGGCTCCTCTAATAGTGATATGCCTCTTAGATTTCTAGAAAAAAGTCTGCACTTCTATTCTTTTTTACTTTTAATACTAGAAGTCTCAAGGTGCTTTCATAAACATTGGCCTTCCCTTTGCATACTACCTCTAAACACAAATTAAAGAATCTTCCATCTGTATTTCAGCTGTAAACAGTATATAGAGAGTGTAGAGGGGACTAACAGAATGAGTAATCAAGAGAAGCCAAAGCGATGACCCTCAGTGTGGCGGTGGGGAAACTACCAGACCGAAGGAGCCTTAGTCCTCCAGCAGCTGCAGGCTCTGCACCCGGGGACTGGACTGAACACGCACACCTGCTCCTCTCCCAGAGACTGGCGAACAGTGCATGGGCACAGCACTGGGTGCACCTACATCTAGAGCCCTACTGTCCCAAGACAAAGAAGCAATAGTTCTGGCTTCTTATTCAGAACTTGAATGCTCTGTAGTGGGTAGCTGTTCCAGCTTTGACCTGGAAGTACTAGCCCCACTGAGGCTTCTGGTAACTCATGCCTATGAGGTGGGGCCCAGACAGGAGCCCTTAAGACCTGAGATCTGGATGCGCTGGCTCTGGCTCTCTTGGTTCCTGGATCCTGGACGCTGGAGGTAAGACTGAGCAGAGTTTTCCAGAGAACACTGCTGGACTGCACTTCACCTCTCCCGGACCCTGTAACCTATCTCTTTACTTGTAAGTTACCCCACAAAATAAACCTCCCTTTTAACTACATGTAGTTGCCTTAATATTTCCAACAATAATTCTCTAGCTCATTTCATGTTTTTCCCGAAGAATGGAGAGAATCACCAGTTTGAGGCTTCCTTCCATGAGTCTAAAATAGTGCTGGAAGCATCTAATGTTCAGGGAAATGACTGAAATTTTCTGGATAGTAAGAGATGTCTTTATAGCTTCAAACTACATAATATTCATTTCCAAAATCAGTGTGTATTATTTGAGGATGAATCTAAAAAGAGATTATGCGAAAACAACTGTAAGAGGTTGTGGTAGTTCCCACCTGTACTCCTAGCACTTGGGAGGCTGAGGCAGGAGGACTGATGTAAGTTTGTGGACAGTAGCCTACAAAGTGAATTCCAGGCCAGTTTGACCTACAAAGAAAGATACTACCTCTAAAAAAGCAGAAAAGGAAAGAAAAAGAAAAAGGAAAGCAAAGTCCAAGAAGAAAATGGGCAGTAACATTATATTAGCCCTCTCCATTAAAGTATTTGCACAATTCTGCATGGTTTAAAATTATTGTATATATACTTAATTGCTGTATTTAATTCCCATCATAAGAAAAACTATTCTACAAATTACATCGAAAACTGAGGCTTAGAGATAAGTACAAAGACTAGAAATTGATTGCCCATCATTCATTACCAAATTAATACAAATTTATTTTATTGCTTTGGGGTGTGTGTGTGTGTATGTGTGTGTGTGTGTGTGTGTGTGTGTGTGTGTGTGTGTGTGTATGTGCGCACACGTGTGTATGTATGCTGTGATAGTGTCTTTCCATATTGTCCAGGATAGCCTGGAGCTCCTGGTCTCCAGCCTCCTAAGTAGCTAGGATTACTGGTACCCACTACCTTGGTAGTCTGATACTGTGGTAGTTATGCTGTGGTAATTCATATGGTTTTTCATCTATATCAAAGACATTTGAACGTTTTCTCATGTTTCTTGTAATTTCAAAATTCTATTAAAATATTTATTAGCAATGTATTTTAGATTCATATGTAAAATAATTGAACATGTATACATCCATTAAAAGTTCAAGGAACATGCTATGTCGTACCCATTTTAATCTGGAATACTTACATTAAAATTATAGCTCAGACACAGTTCCAGAGACTGAGAACACAGTTTGACTTTCTCCTGAGACAAGTACACTTGTGCCATCAAGAGGTGGGCCTCTGCGTAGGAGGGGCTGTGCTCTAGACAGTGTTGCAGGTTGTTGTATGCTGCTTCGATGTCACCTAATGGGGGAAGCAATGCCCATGAGGGGTCAGAGTTCAGAGGTAGAGCCCTGAGACAGGACCTAGATCACAAGCAGTTACGGTTCCAGTGTTTAACTCCTCTGTCATGAAGCCATGCCTCCATTGCTACCTGTCCTAGCTAGCTTCCTTCTAGCCACTTGAAGAACAGACCTATATATGAGGACAACAGTTGGTCACTGCAAACTAGGGGAAATATAAAGGATGACAGCCAGTGTCCATTATTACTGGCAGGACTAAGCATCTACCTTCATTTCACTCCTAAAAAAGTTTTGTTTATAATTACATTAAAATGGGCTGAGACTGTCATCATTTCAATGAGAATTGTCTCTCATAGGCTTGAGCATTTGAATGCTTGGTGGCCAGTTGGTGGCAGTTTGGGGAGGTTTAGAAATGATGGCTTTGCTGGAGGAAATGTATCATTGGGGAGTGGGTATTAAGGATTTTTAACCTCACTCCACTTCAGTTCACTTTCTGGGCTTCATGTTTGCATCTGAAGGTTGATCTCTCAGCTTCCTGCTCCACCCAAATGCCTGCACCTGCTGCCATGCTTCCCCGCCATGATGGAATCTTATCCTTCTGGAACCAGAAGGCCACATAAAGGGTTTCTTCTATAAACTGCCTTGCTCTTATCACAGCAACAGAAAGTGACAGGACAAAGACATTTATAAACCGGGAATTCTTTGGTATCATTTATACTAACAAAGAGGCCATATTCTAAAACTGGGCTACATGCCTGTGTGGTATCCAAGACTACCGGGGTCCAGCCCCTCTACAGTTTTTTCCCAGAGTTCCAGAAGAGACACTACCAGTGGCAGATTAATTAATCTAAGGGATTTCCTGAATAAATCTGCATACATGAAACTCTTTAGTCCATTTATGCTTCTGAGTCAGTTCTCTCTCTACATTGCTTCTTTTCTGCTCTCATACTTAGGTCCTTTCTTGCATGATTCTCTTTACATTTTTCTGCTCTTAGTTCTTTTCCATCTGGTTTTTCCCCATCTAGTTCTTTCCATCATAGTTCCCCAATCTAGTTCTCTCAATCTCTGAGGTTTATAGTTACATACCCATGCAATCAGCAATGCTCTGGCCAAAGCAAGGTCACACCGCTTGAATTCTTACAGGGTCAAAAGGAGGGGTAAGCAGTAATTGTCAGCTATCATTAGCAACCCAAAAGGGAAATGACTAATGGGGAATAGAATCAACTGAGGGCTAAATTTGGTTAATAGATCCGAGAAAACGTATTTACATGCTCAAACTATATTCTTAAAAGTGGTTAGTTAAAATATTAAGAGTCTAAGTCACTAAGTTATGAGTGAAAATAAAATTGCCTTTCTTTTCCCCTTTGAAGCTGTATCTGTCTCAGCCTAATCTTGGCTGTGCCGTTTTTCTGGCAGGGTGGGGGTAGCTAGCAGCCTGTGTCACAGCTTGCTGTACCTGGTATGTAAAAGCCCTTTTGTTCTGAGTTAATTGTTAAAGGGGAAGTCTAGAGATACCACTTGGGCTATGGGAGAAAAGAGAGTTTAAGCTTAATTTGCACAAGAAACAAGGCTTGTTCCTAACAAGGTGGTTGTCTCCCTATGGATATTTGCCTTAATTCAGGAGACTAGTAGGTGGTTTGGATGCTTATCTTATCTGCAGTCTGTCCTTAGATATTTGAGAGGTATCTCAGATAAAATGCTTTTGTCCGGAGATGGCCCTGGCCCTGGATACTTGCTAAAGGAGGTATCTGATTTTAATGCTAAAAAGGAGAGACAAAAGCCTGGAAAAAAGAAGTCTTGCTTATGTGACTGTTGTCAACACAGTTGGGGGAAGCTATCTAAATACTTTAATTGTATAGGGAAAAACTGTGCCCAATGAATGATCAATCACACTGTTAAAAGTTCTTAGAATCAAATGGGAAAGCTATAACAGCACACATGAAATTAATAGCAGGAAATGGCTAATATTCAAAAGCCAGTATCACCAAGACTCCTTAAGTCTTGGCTTTATCCTCTGGAAAGTCCTTGGCTTCTTCCAGGTATACCTTTGTCATAGTCAGCTTAATTCCTACTACATATTTCTGCGTCCCATAGCAGTATGTAAAATAGGAAAAAGGCCAAAGATACATTTCTGAAATTCTAAAGCATGAGATAAAGATTAAAATTCCTTTAAACACACACTGAAATATCAAATATTTTAGAAAACATATGCTATGTATCTGTATGTGTCTTAAAAAATCCACTTAATTAATCTTAAAACATTGGTTAAGATTAATGTAATAACAATGATAAAGTTGATCCTCAGCTGGAAGATGGAGATGAGGCTCTACTTGGCCATCAGCATCGACTCTAGGTGCTACAACTTCCTGGGATGAAGTCCATCCACACTCATATGTGGCATTCCCAAAAACTGGCTTTAAGTAGATATAACAGGGCACACTTCCCACCCTGCCTTTCAAGAATTAAGGGACAAAAAGTCCTAAATTATTTTGTTTAAATATACCTCATCTTTACCTGCTATCTATAGAAACAATAGGGATGAGTTCAGTTTACTAGTTCACAAGAACTCAGCCTACAGCACCTCCCACAGTACTCATTGTCCCCTCAGAGATAGAGAATTAATGGACAAATTATTGACAGAGATAGCACAATAACTTATTAAACATATTGTCCAACCAACCATCAGCAAAACCAGTAACTCTGGGATCTTTATTATTCTAATGCCTAATACCTAGAACTATGAAGGCAAAAGGGGATGAGAATGCTAAGCATAACAAATTTAAGTGTGTCAGTGATGCCAGACTCAAAATGGAGTGGTTACATCAACTTGTAGTCCCCAGCCCCCAATATCCTGTAATGCTAATAGAGGTGAGTGGTTAAGTAAGGCCTCGTGTAGTGTGTAGTGCCGATGATGAACTACTACTCTTTCTCATGGGTCCTTAGACATGGGTTAGTTCTTAACAGCTACTACTGCCAGACAGGCTAAAAAACTGAAGCTTCCTACATAAGTCTCTGTTCGCTGAGTTTTCAATATGCCCTTGGTCCACTAAAGCATATACATCCTACATGTTACTATTTACTCCCCCAATACATTTTTAATGTTTGGTCAGCTTCTCTTACTTGTTATTAGGTTTGCAAATGAAAACTGTTTAAGAAGAAGAAAGATTAATAATAATAAATTGGGGTCACTTTCATGATGACCATGAGGATGAAATTATCTAAGATAGTGGGTTTTACACTTTTGTTTCAGTTACAGATAAAACACGTACATCCACAGACACAATATGCACTGTACATGACTGTTCTCCCTGGAGTGGAGTACAGGACCTGTTTACATCTGTCATCGCCAACACCGCGATCAAACTCCTCAGTTACTTTAAGTGCTAAGGTATAGATCACCTGACAAATACTTCACTTTGGCCATTAAGAAGACAGCGTGCGGAAGACCGGGGACACTTCTGATAATCGTCTCTAGGACTGAAGAACAACGTCTGAGAACTGGAGAAAGAGGCTGCCCGGGACCTGCAGGCTAAACAAAGAAATCAGAGCACTTTCCTAAGTTCATAACAGTATTTAGCCAGGACTAAACATACAGTGATTTGAGTGTGTCTAGAAGAAACTACCATTTTTTATAAAAATTCTCTTATTTTTTTTCACACTACCTTTGCTGTGTAATTGGACAAGTACTAAATGATCTTCCTAGTTCATCTATGAATAGACTATACAAATAATGGGTTTTGTGCTGTTAGAAATTAGAAATTGTTATGTAATTAATATTTTGATAACACATGAAAGCAGTTATCATTCAAAATTTATCAAAGAAACATGTTGAAAGAAAAGACAACTGAGATGTATTTCTCGGTTAAGCACTCTGCATCGCTTCATTGATGTTGCTTTCTTGACCTGAAGGATGGTCTTCTCTATCCTCTTTACCTGATGTACAGTCTGCTGCATCCTTTACAGAAGATCCCTCTGAATATGGGCCACATTTCTTGCCCTATGCTAAGGCTCAGACCATGTTCTCAAAAAGATACTTAGTAAGACTATTGCCTAACCTCTTCAAATCTCCACAGCATACATTCTAGGACACTTTCCACCTAGTGATGCTTCTTTTATGGGACTAGGAGTCTTTATGTATCTTCAAGTTTAGAATTTTACACTTCTTCGAAATGAAACGAAGCCAATTCTTTAAAACTGTTGTGATGGTTAATATGGACTGTTCTGCTCTACATGTGGGTGAGTCCATTCTATGAACTGGAGTCCTGGGCTAAACACAAAGGCAAAAGGAGCTGAGCAGCAGCATTCACCTCTCTGCTTCTGACTGGATGTGATGGAAACAGCCACTTCCCACTCCTGTTGCCGTACCTTCTCCATCATGTTGGACTGCACCCATAAATCATGAGCCAAAGTAAACCCACGTCCCCAGCCTCCTTTCCTTCCTTCTTCTCTTCCCTCCCTACTACCTTCTTTTCTCCTTCCTTCTTTCCCTCCCTTTATCCTTCTTTTGCTAAGTTGCCTTTATTAGGTATTTTGTTATAGCAACAATGCAATTCACTAATACAAATTTTTCTCACCAGAAAAATAGTTAAAGGAAAAATGATACTAAGTATCTAATAGTCACCTTGCCACCAGAAGGTGGTGGCGCATGCCTTTAATCCCAACACTCAGGAGGCAGAGGCAGGTACATCTCTGTGAGTTCGAGGCCAACCTGGTCTACAGAGCAAGTTTCAGAACAGCCAGCACTACAAAAAGAAACCCTGTCTTGAAAAAAAAATAGTCACCTTGCCACCTGCTCAGAAATCTTGAGAACTCTCATTTGTTTCTTCTATTTTATGTTGTTTGTTCTATTTTGAGACTGGCCCTCACTATGCAGCCCAGACTGGCCTCAGACTCTCAATCCTCTCACCTCTGCTATTTCAAAGCTAGCATTATAGGTGTGGGCCACTTCACCCAAATAGAGCAGCCATCATTTTTACTAGGGTTTCCCTATACAATCAAATATTAAAAACAGCAGTCTAGAGACAATCATTGAGATTATGCTTGTTAGGTTAAAAATGAAAGGAAAACTGTATAGGAAAGAGGCCCGTGAATGAGGATAGATCTGAGGCCAGTGTTGTTTTTCTGGAATGTCCCCATGAAAAATGACCAAGTTATAACATGCGGATAAAAATTGCATTATGGGAAAAAGAGGATGCATAGTTGGATTAGAGATCTAGCTACTAAGGAATCTATTATTTTGTGATCTACCTATGGTTTGGTTAATTCTTAGCATAGTTATCAACGAAATCCTTTGGAGTACCCAAGGACGGAAGCCCTGCTGGTCCTTGTCTCCCCTGTGATGGTCTCATCTGTGATATTCTCCCCTCCTACCCACAGACCAGTCACACTCATCCCCTGTGTCCCTGTGGGTGTCTTCATCAACTGTTCCCTTTGTTGAAACAAGCTGTCTCCACGGGTCATCATCAATTCTTCTTTTCGTAAGGCCTACTCTGACCCTTTCATATAAATTCTCATCACCTCTACCCTGTTCTATTGTTTCCTTAAAGCATTCTCCACTATACTATCCAGTCTTCTTATGGTATACGCTTCACCCTTTAAAATACATCCTTTGGGGCAAGAGTTATTTGTCCGCAAGGACATTCCCCCAGCTCCATGCACTGTGCTGGATGTGCTATAAAACCTCTGCAGAAAGAAGCCTAGAGTGAGTATCAAATAAGCATTCAACCTTCTAAGCAACATGGATGGATGCTGACATGGGAGACTGACCTCAACCAGCCTGAGTTAATCATCAAGGATGATTCTGCGAGAGGATAGTTTTAAGACATTATAAAGGCCTGGAAAATGACATACAGTTTATACAATCTGCAGAGCTCCCCAAGGAAAGGCCATTTTTCTAATTTTCATTGTTCATATACCATGTAAGGCTGTAAACCAGGGAGAAGCTAATACCTCTGGTTTTAGGAATGTATACTGGATAGACCTATCTGGAAAACCCGGGCTGAAATATGAGCTGTGCACAAGGAAATTAGGTTATGTGTGCTTAGTGCCAATACCAAGGGGCACTGCCTAATGAATACATGTCACTTTGAAAGGATTCCTGGGTAGGCTACACAAGGTTCTAGTGCTACTACTCAAAAATAATGCTTTCAAAAGACCATCATTATTTCCAAGCTAAATCAAGCAGATGGTGGCTGACAATAAGGCTCCATATAAAATAGATGGCAAGAGCTAAAAGGAATATGATAATTGGAGTGTGAACCTGAGAATACAGAATGTCAAGAAAGAAGTGAGGAGTCCTACTCTCGAACTCAAAGGTATGAGTAATGGATGATGGTATTTGTAAACTGTTAACTCGGTAGGTATATACAATATAAAAAGGTAGTGGACTCACATGCAGTCATACGGAACAAGAACAGGGGCATCTCACACAAGAAGGATCTAATCCAAATCTGAACATCTCCTTTATGAAGGAGAACTAATTATTCTTTGGACTAATAATTCTTTGGAACAGGAGGAATAGTCAATCTTCCACATTTAGCATAAAGCAGAGTTTGATTTCATACGGGAATTGGTTTAATTGGTTTTTATTAAAAAGAACTCCAGTTCTGAGTTTGCCCAAGGTGAGATGGCACTTGATGTTATCAATCAGATCCAAATAGGTAACATGAATAAGAATTAAGCACCTTTAATACTTCTAACCTGAGAGTTTTAGGATTTAAAAAAAAATTTTAAAGAAGTTTTTACAAACCAATACTTTCATGATTTGGTAGTAATATTGCTATAAAGATGGATTTAAAATAATTTCAATAAAAAGAATTAAGAATGTTAATTACAGGTACACATATAGTTAAACACGTTAAAAGAAACTTGTTAGCATCTCAGTGTAGGAAATAAGGGGCAAAACTACTTACCTGAATTGGACAAAAATTCAGATATTCAGTAACAACTTCTAGTAAGAAGTCAGGATTGAGCTTTTCAAAATACTGTATTCCAAGAGGTAAATCTTCTAAGTGTGAAAAGTGAGTATTCACAGCTTCATTTAACAGATTTATAACTTCTTCCTGTCGACTATTTTTTTTTGTAGCAAGAACTGCATGCAAATACATTAATTCCTGAAAAATAAGTAGATTTCATAGGTTATTCCATTTGGTTATAAAGCCATTTATTTCTGTTTAGATTTCAAATGCATATAAAGTATTATTTATAAGAAATTATTCAAACCTTTCATAGGAAATCATTTAAACCTAAGTATTAGCTGAACGGAATTTTAGGCTCATGGAGACAAACATTTAAAGTCGACTTGCACAGAGGTAAACTAACAAATGCCATTACACATTAAAGGTAGAGCTCATTCACCATTCGGAGCTAAGGATGAACCATCATTTAGTTTCATGTTTATAATAGCAGCTGTGGTCTGCCATCTGATAAAATGTCATACCGCAGATTTGCCCATTGACTGCTGGAATTCACTGAAGAACTCTAGCTGCTGGTCTGCATCTTGCAATTGCCCTTCTATTAACTGACATCGGATGAGTCCTGAAATCAAAAATAATCAAGGTTTATTCCAACCAACTAAACTAGGTTAACAAAACATTTTCTTCCTTCACAACAATCCCGTTTTAGACTGAAAAAACTAAAATAAGGACACAGCAGGGGTGGAGGTGGGGAAGCAAGTCAGTAGCCAGGGACTATGTAAAATCTTTCACTGAACAATTCATAACTTAATAGAAGCAACCAAATAAAATCACTCTTTCAAGATAGTATTTGCAAAGTCAATTGTTATTTTTAAAGATATATGACTTTTCCTCTTGTGTATAGCAGAAACAGTTTAATTAAAAGATTATATATATATGTATGTATGTATGTATATATGTATGTATGTATATATGTATGTATGTATATATGTATGTATATATGTATGTATGTGTATATATATGTATATACATACATACATACACATATATATATATATATATATATGTATATATATATACATCTGCTTCAGTGGGCTGGTTCTCAAAGCAGGTTTCCCCTGGAGGAAGTAAGTCATCACTGCATCACCGCATACCAGTAACTGCAGAGATGTTGCTCTCATTCAGTGTCATGGCCGTCCTGTACCACTTCCAGGCCTCCTTAACTTTGCCCTGGAGAATCATTTGGTAGCCGAGCTCTGTAGCAATTTCTGCTTGCTGGGGGGTTAAACTAAATGCTTTCTCTAGGAAACTTTGAACTTTTTGAAGAATGAGTTGATTACGTCCACACTGAAAAGAAAAGAAAACAAGGAAAAAAACAAATGTAGACAAGAAGTCCAGCTGTACTCCGAATAGAAGACCTATTTTTCTCTATACTCATTTATAGTTTGAAGTGCACAGGATGAAGGAAAGAGAATAAAGAGTATCTAAGAAGGAAAGGGCTCCCTACCATCTGGATACTGTATCAACAAGTGTATAGCCCATCACAAGGTGTATATTTTAATAAATACTCTTTGACAACATCACCATCTTATATGATCTTGCTGTATGAAAACAATGATTTTCATGATTCTTTTACAAATTAGATAGGAAAGTCTTTATTTTAATGTTTTTAAATCTATGTGCACAATTAAGTAAAAAAAAAAACAAAACAAAAAAACCTTTCCCCTTGAAGACAACCTGTAGCAACAGGGAAAATATTTTAAAAGGGCATGGCTTATATCTTTTTAGAATAAAATTTCACTAATTTTTTTTTATGTCAATGCTGGTAAATAACTATTGAACATACCAACTTTTAAGAATAAAATACTTCTCTGGATGTTTCAATAAACTTAATTCTATAGCCATTCTAAAAAACAATGGAAATGTGTACGGTATTAACACAAGTAAAAAAAGGAACATATCTTATTCATACTTTTAGATTTTTTTCTTTAAGTTTCATACATCCTACATGCTTTAAAATATGATAGTTTTCACAGTTTAGCAATTAATATCCTTAACTTTTCCTTTCAAGTTAGTTTGGTAATTCTTTATGTTTATTTTCTTCCATATATTTTTGCTACTTCACTGAACTGTTCAAAGCTCTAGTTCCTTTCAGTGGCTTTGCAATTCTGCTCTATTTTCATGCCTATCACCTCGCCTTTACAGAATGCTCCTAATAGAAACATGCCTTTACTACAACAACAACAAAACCAAGATCCTGGCCTTTTCCTCCACTGAAAAACTCTATAATTTACTCTACTAGATTTCCCCCAAAGGTTCTCTAATAGAAAACAAAGCACAGAGTGTGGAAGGGCTACCCACCACCCCCACATTTCCCTAGAGTGCTCTTGAGTAGGAGTAGCAGGAAATATTAATTAGAAGGATAGAGGGGAGAGAAACAGATAGAAAATACAGTCAGGATAGCCTCTAGAAGGCCTGGATCCTAATCCACTGAACCATGACTGTCCCTGCCCTAGGGTATTTATAGAAATGCCAAGGGGTGGAGCAAAAGACCATCTCAGACACCTGCACTCAGGCCCGTGGTCCAATAATCCTCTCCATGCAGACCTGCTGGGTAAAGCCACTAGGAAACCTAAAAATGGGCTACAGCAACAGAGCACCCCAATCCCAAACACTGCACTCTGGCTTCCTCTGTGTGAAGCACTATTTGTCTCCAAGAGTCCCCTGAAGTCTTGAAAGTAGTAGTTACAGTCTCCTGAGTCTCCTTTCTTAGGAATAGATAATACACTTCGATCATATTGATTTCACCCTAGGCCATATGTTCCTCTGCTTCATCACTGACTGACTGCAAACTCTTAAAGACAGAGGTCTGGCATGCAGGCAATCTTACGGTTCTGCTGAAGGCCATTGTAATCTTATAAAAAAGTTGAGCATTCTGTGGTTCCACGATATCCAATGCATTTCCTAAATTTTCCAGCTTGGCAGCAGCCTAAAACAAAGCAAACAATATTAATCTTAAAATAAACTAAGAAAAAAAACTAATACACAAATAAATACTCTTATATACTGATTTTTTTTACTGATTTATTTTTAATGGTTTACTTTTATTTTATGTGTATATGAGAGTCCCTGCATGTACGTATAAACACCATGTAAGTGCCTAATGCCTGTGGAAGCTAGAAGAGGGTGTTAGATCCCCTGGAACTGGAGTAAGAGATAGTTGTGAGCTGCCAGGGGGATGCTGGGAACTATAGTGGTATTCT
>CABHPQ010127108.1:0-24828 GCA_902168405.1 Peromyscus aztecus | reverse complement strand
GGGAACATTTCACACATAATTCTCTTCACAGATACAGCTTTTCTTTGGACGTGTTTCCTTACAGCCTTTGTCAATATGCATACAGGTGTTCCATTCCAGACTCAGCAGCATGCTGTCTCTGCTAGAGCTATATAATGGAAAATAACTGGGGGGAGGGGGGGAACGCAGTAATGGAAAGTGAAGTAGCCAGCCATGCTCACAGCTAAGGGAAGAGTATTTCATACACAGAGAGCAAGGCTTGGTCATTCTAGGGTGGAGAGAGGTCAGTGAGACTAAATCAACCAAGCAACATAAAAATAAATATGTTGTGCTGAGGATGATGAACAGCCAATGAGTGTTTTAACCCCTCTTGGTATGTTCAATCCTTTAAACTACATATTTCAGAAGAAGAAAAAAAAGGCAAAGACAGAAATTCTGAAAATACTCATGTAATTGGCAAATGTTGAATGTTAAAATCTTGTCTTCCTGATTCCACATTCCAGGACACTGTCATGTATGTATTAAAGGAAGATGTTAGAATACAATGTAACTAATGTGGTCAGTGAAGTCAAGCCAAGTGTTGAGTGTTTGTTGCATTGGAAGGCTAATCAACATTTTCTGAAGGGGTTCTGTGACTTCCACAAAAAGAACAATTGATATAGGAAAAGGAATATATCTCCTTTGATTTTTAAAACCATTAGAAGCCAAATCAGGGAGAGCAAGTGTAGTCGGAAGTTTTCTCCAATCCTGCCGAGCCCCGCAGTTCCACAGCTGCTTACAAAATAATCACTCAGAAGCTTAATATTATTTACAAACTGTGTGGTCTATGGCAGGCCTCTTGCTAGCTAGCTTTTATATCTTAAATTAACTCATTTCTATTAATCTATGTTTTGCCACATGTTCTGTGGCTTTACCTGCATCCCATTACAAGTTGCTCTTTGGGCAACTGGCTTGTGTCTCCCCAGACTCCACCTTTCTCTTTTCTGTCTCTTTCCTTTCCCACCTGCCTCTAAGCTGCCTTGCCATAGGTCAAAGCAGTTTATTTATTAACCAATGGGAACAACATATATTCACAGCATACAGAAAGACATCCCCCAGCACTTCCCCTTTTCTATCTAATCAGAAAAGAAAGTTTGACTTTAACATAGTAAAATTACATATAACAAACAGTTATCAAGCAATAATTGCAGTTACAATATCTAGTCTATTTGTATTTGGCAAAATTAAAGAAAATATTTTATCATCTATCCTATATTTGTGAGTCTAAAATTTCATATCTAATTTATCTTTTATCATAACCAAGGAAAATTATAATTATAACTATCTAGTCTTCAACTACATCAAAGACCTCAGAAGGATATAATGTTATCTAAGTAAACAAGAAGTGCATTGTAAGCAACTTCCAAAAATCTAGAATGACAGAGACAGCTGGCTGCCTGAACAGTTACCCAAAGTTCTTCTGCAAAGTTGGGGCATCCATTTTTAGCCTATAGGCCTAGTCTCTCAGCAGTTTTTTCCTGTGTCCTGTAGAACATCTGGCAGTTTTTTCTGTGAAACAGGAACCTGAAGGACCATCTCGTCTTGCAAAGTTCAATAGTCACCTTCCTATGGGTCCTGCATATCTAGTTTATACAACATACAGTCAATCAGTCAACGCAAGGGCACAAGTTACTCAGTGGTTAACTTTTCCCACAAAGAAAGCAAGCTTCATAATGAGTTTCTTCAGTGTCCATCATTTTCCTTGAAGTAATTGGTGCTGCCAGGAGCAGACATGTCTCATTGTCCAGAAAAGTCTAAGTTTTTAAAACATTTTAAATGCCATATTCTGTAGGTCTTTGAAGTGTTTGAAGATTACCTACCTAATTGAAATATATCTATATATAACTAGAAAACTTAACTAACATGACTATAAGTTTGATTATCATGGATGACTAATTATTAATCTGTATTTCTTAATTATACATTACAATTTCAAATGAGCTGCACAAACATAATACCTTAAACAAGAATAGAAATATACATACAGTATAAAAATTAACTTTAAACTTATAATAAACTAAAATCTTTTGCAATGTAAAACATTTTAAACTAGTTATTGCTCTTTAAAAGTAGATTCAATAATCTACCCTTTCATCCTATCTTATTTATATCAAACAAGATGATTCAGTGAATAAAAGGCTTATTGTAAAATCCTAATGACCCAAGTTTGATTCTCAGAATCCATAGTAGAAAAAGAAAACTGATTTCACAAAGTTGTCTTTTGACCTCCACACATGCTCCATGGCACACACACATAGACATGATGATGATGATGATGATGATGATGATGATGACAATGATAATGAAATTTTGAAACATTGTAAAATTATAATGTCCTGGATTCAGTTCCTAGAACTGAAAAAAAAATCATCACATTCAAATTGATTTAGCATACTAAAGTTTGTTGACTAAGTTTTTGCAAAGCCTTGCATAAAGGGAGGAACAACCAGCTCCAAGTTAAAGGATGGAAATGTCAAAATCTTTAGGTGTGATTTTTCATCTGCCTGCCTCTTAGAAATCCTGCAGTTCATCCATGTGTTGTTTAAACTGACATCACAATGCATTATTTTTCACCTGTGAACTTATTCCTCCATATTGCTTTCAGTGGTTGACCATCAACTGAGTTGACAAAACCAAAATCTCAAAGTCAATTAGAAGTTAGTTCTTTTGGCCTCCAACACAATTGGTACCAAACTCTGATGTTTATCCATTTTCTTAAGTATCTCTTGAACCTATCATCTTTCTGTATCCCCTTTCCACTCTTTGTCCTTCAGCAATTCACCATTGATTAAGAATATATTAACTCCAGTACTAGTGTGGCAGTGCTGTCAGGAACACAAGAAAACAATATAAATACATATATATATATGTATGTATTATGTATAGATATTGTTTGCAGTCTCTGTCACCTATTGATAGTTCTACAATGCTTACCCAACAAATAAGAAGAGATACTGTACTCGTTTGGGGCATGTACATCCCACAATGTTGGAAGTAGACAACTGAATGGCTGCCTTCAAATGTCTACCCTGTGGTAGGAGAAGAAAACTCAGCTTGTCAACAGGTGATTGCAAAAGTCATATCCTCAGATATGTGTGGACCCTGGAGCATTTACCAATTTTTGACAGAAGGAAATTAATCAGGTTGTCCCTCTGAGTAAAATTCTCTAGTAGTATTATATTGGCTGCAGGATAAAGCATACATAACTTAGCAGTGCATTTAACAGAACTCTTTTTGATCAAGTCACTATGTGCCCCACCTCTGGCTATTGCTTATGTGTGCAATCTATTACCAACCGCAACAAAAGGAGCCAACAGCCATTGGCTTTTCTCCAGCTCCAGGCATGTGCTTTCTATCCTGATGATTTATACTCTGCTCCCAACTTGCAGGACTCTCCCTTTACTTCTTTCAGTGGTCAGCTAACATTCATTCCCAATCTTACTTCAAATCACACACTCATGATGACATGTTTCTGATTCGCTGAGAACTCCCTGGAATGGAGTAAAGATGGAGTGCCTGGTTTATCAACTGTGGTTGTCATTTATTTTCTGTCATGCCCAAAGCTGAACATTAGAAGGTGTGTATTTTCTCTCTGCATATTCTACAACAAATGCCACACCTAACACCTGGAAGGTACAAGCCAAAGCCAGGAAGAAGAAGAATAAAAACCCTACAGCAGCCGGGCGGTAGTCGCGCACGCCTTTAATCCCAGCACTCAGGAGGCATAGGCAGGCGGATCTTTGTGAGTTCAAGGCAAGCCTGCTCTACTGAGCGAGATCCAGGAAAGGCGCAAAGCTACACAGAGAAATCCTGTCTCGAAAAAACAAACAAACAAAAAAAAAAACAACAAAAAAAAAACCAACCAAACAAAAAAACCCTACAGCTATCACTAGCATATCCAGTGCAATTTTCCTAAAGGGAAAAGGTAATGCACTTGATTGTATTTCCTCATTTCATACTATATATGTATGGATTTACATACTCCACACCATAAAAGAATAAACTGAGGAACAAAAAGATTATGGAGCTTTTCTGGGCTTTCATTACTTGTGAGTGGGGGTGGGGGTGAGAATGAAACACATGCACCATGGACACAGAGCACTGAGCATAACTGAGCTATGGAGACTTGAAAGAGTATGCATGTATTCTATTGTCTATCCTATTTGCCTCTATTATACAGACGAAGAAATTGAAAAGATGAAGTGGCTTTTCTGAAGTTATTCACACAATACATAGAAAGCCAGGATTCAAAGTTAAGATAGATATGACACAATACTTGTGCTGAATGAAAAATAAATGAACAGAATCACTCTACGTCCCAAGTTCATTGTTTGATACATGAAAGAGCTTGACAGTATTAGCTTTAATTTCTCTGCAACTTCAACTGTACTCACATTATTTGTAGTTTATTTTGTGTTAAAATAATTAATTTTTTAAATAACACCCACTTTTTTGTATTAAAATGATTTAGTGACAAAACAAGTCACTTCATGTCCAAATTGATTATACCAAGTGCTACTGGAAAGGCAGTGTTTCAAGAAAAAAGGCAGAAGGAAGGGAAGAGGTTTTCATACAATCATTCATTGGGGTTCTGCAAAGGGCGGAGAGGAGGCTGGAGCAATCACTCCAATTTGTGGATCCTATCTCAGTCACATTTCTTTGACTTGGCACCATAAACTACCACTGGCAACTGATCTGGCTGGATAGCATTCTGCCAGCCGTGCAGACAGCCAGAAGGCCCAAGCCTGCCAATCCATCGTTCACCCAGCAGCGGTACTCATCACCGCTGTTGTTTTAATCACATCAATCGTTTCCCCAATTCTGCTTTGTATCAAATCCAAGTTCCTAATTACAGGTTTAAAATCTCTCTTCCAATTATTCCTCCCTCCATATAAATAGAAGCATGTCTTCTCACTGCCTGTTTTTGATACAACTCTAATGAACATGCTGGTTCCAAGACTTCATATTACCTCCTTGCCTTACCCCCTGGCTTCTTAAAGGCATGGCTTTCTGCTTTCAAAGCCTTTCAAAAGTTGCTTTCTTTGGTTAGCTCTTCCAAAGCAACACCGTTGAGCCTTTGTATTTCCAGTGATTTTTTTTTCCTGTATCTACTGAGAAGTAAGTAAATGAGACCCACTTGCTCACATCATGTGATGGGAACTAGGTCACTCTAGGCTTCAGTGTCAAAGAGCATTTCAGCCCTACTATGACCCATCTATAAAATGGAGACATTAACACAGACATGATTCATTTTAAGAATTATACACATTTTAACTCACTTGTTATTTTCACATGCATTGAGTTTATATTTGTGTGTAGGTGTTGTCCTAGGAATAAGATTGATGATGATGATGATTATCATGACCATAGTTCACAATGGCAATCTCTTCATGTTGAACTGATGGAAGCATTTTGTGTATTTTTCCATTTCACTATACATGCTTGTCTTAGTATTAATCATAGCTTTAACAGCATAGTGACTTTTTCTAACAGTTATAGATGGTTAATTAGCTGAAAATTTTAGTCCTGCTTTTAGTATTTGCCAATCAAAAGAAATTGTGACACCCTTCTTTACCTATGCACATCTTCCCACCCACACTAAGCAGTCTGAATGCCATGACTTGGGAAATATCAGACAACTATTCTAATGCTTTGACAAGCTTAATGTAAGAAAATTCTGCCAGAGTCTTGGATTTTATAACAAGAATAGTTGGTCACAGGTGAGCATCACTTCAGCTACTGATAATGATGAAAATAAAATTTTATCACAGAAAGATAAGGGGGTAGAATTCTCAGACAGAACCCATTTCTATCTCTAACATGCATACATGCATTATGCACTGTACACAGGCTGTCATTGTGATTAGAATAGAATGAAATCCCCATATAAAAGCATAAAATACTCATCTATCTTTATACACAGAGTAAAAACTGAGTCTCTTCCCCACAACAGACTACTAAAATTAAAATACTATGTAAAATATTTATGCAAATTTCTTGACCACACTGAGTGATTTGATTCACATTAGAGATGCTTCACTTTTTGCAAAACTGAGTTAACTGCTTGACATTTTCTTAATGCCGTTACACAGAAGAGATGGAGAAGAATAAAATAAGGACTGTTCCTATCAGAATGATCTAAAAGTGATTGCTTAATTGCTTCTATACTGACAGAACTTATTAATGGATCAAGCAGTTCATTGAGGCATGAACTATTGACTAAATTTTGAATTAAAAGTCAAAAGAAATATTGCATAAGGACCTTTGTATGAATCAGATTAAGGTGTTATAGTTCCCCAATATTTTTGGATAACTACTTGATGTAACATGAATTGCTAAATGGTCTTATTAATTTAAAAAAATGGGAGCCAGATATTGGGGTGAAAGGTGAAAGCTCAGAAGGATAGAACAAGCCAGCCACAAGTTCTTAATGCTAGGAACTCCTCAGCCCAAGAGAGCTACTTCTTGTATACTCATGCCTTATATACCTTTCTATGCCCTACCATCTTACTTCCTCTCTCTGCCCAGCTACATCACTTCCTCTTCCTGCCCAGCTACATCACTTCCCATCTGTCTGTATAGACCTCCCTACCTCTATGGTTAAGTGCTGGAATTAAAGGTGTGTGCCACCATGCATGCTCTGTTTCCAGAATGGCCTTGAATTCACAGAGATCCAGGTGAATCTCTGCCCTCCCAAATGGCTAGGATTAAAGGAGTGTGCTACCACTGCCTGACCTCTATGTTTAATATAGTAGCTGGCTTTTTGCTTTGATCCCCAGGCAAGATTTATTTGTTAGAGCACAAATAAAACATCACCACAACTTGATGCAGACAATACTGGTATAGGACAGAAAGAGACAGATCAGCTGACTTTTTTTAACTTTGTTCTAGCACTTGGTTAAACAAATGAGCTTCTTCTAGTTGCAATTTTCAGGCTAGTTTTTGTAGCACGGTTATCTTATATTGCTGTGAGTTGTGCATATGAGTGAGAAAGGTGTATATGAGAGAGAGCTGGGGTGGGTGGAGTGACCAGGCCAAACAATCAAGATCAAGTCTGATTACTGTTAAGAAGCCTGGAGTCTTAGTTCTCATACATTTCAGAGACATTTTTTTTTTGATGCTTCGTATCACGTACTATGTTATCATATTCTTAGAAAGGAACTCGGATCTATAGCTGTACTTAGAATTACACAGGTATCAAGACATGAGGGCCTGATTTCTGCTGGTTGGGGTGGTAATTACTGGCTGGCTCCTTTATTCATTGAGACTTGATGAAGAGAATGCACAATGAGCTCCAGGAAAAGTATTCATTTAAAAAAAAGTCATCAGAAAGTAAAACTCAAGAACAGGATAAAGTTTACAATGTGTCAATTTCAAGGACCAGGTAATTTCCGCACACAATTAAAAGGGGTTGTAATTTTAAACACCAATTCTACCTTTATGTTAGGGAGAAATACTTTCAAATCAATGTAGAACTTGGTCTTTATAGAGCACTTGGATAAATAAGAATATTCTGTGCCTTTTGCCATCTAATCAGAAAGATGAAAATAATGTAAAATAGTTTACCAATATAGTATTTCACTAGTAAAATATTATATAGTCTAATTCAGACAAGAGATATCATGTTGTGTGTTCTCAAAGGAAAGACAAATACTGAATTTAGACTGGTTACAATGACTCTAAACTGAGAGGTATGGTAATTTTCTTGGATTGTATTATTATTATTTCAGAAACTCCTAGTAGCATTCCTAAATAACCATAGAAGTTCTAACTGGGAGATTCCTTCCTTCACCCAATGGTGATGTAGAAAGAGGGGAAGCCTGTCATAGAATTAAACTTGGGGGCAGCCAGCAATTACTTAACATGGCTATAATCAAGAAAGACCGATGGTGTGGTTACACTCAGAGGCGTAGTAGATTAGGGTGTATTGAAAACTGTGTTTAGGCCCACTAATAAGTATCCCTTAATAATTTTGATGATATAATATTGAGAAAAATTCACGGGCTCAGAAAATTATGTCAGGAAGACTTGGTGAGCAAAGAGCCCAACTGTGCTGAGCAGGAAGGAAGCATTTCGGTTGTCAAGTTCCCTCTGGGATGCTTGAAGGACTCTCCTACTCTTCTCTGCCTGCTTATCTAGAGACCATAGGGTTAGTCTCAGGACAATATAGCCAAAAGGAGCTTCTCTTCTGATTCTACATCCTGCCATAGGGAAGCCTGAACATGTCCCCCATTTACTGTGAAAATGCTGAAATGTTCCTTCCTTTGTGGTCATCAGAGAGGAACCAACAAATCCAGTGTCTGGATCTCTGTAAGGATCCTTGCTGTGTATGCCAACATTCTTTATATTCATCTTCCCTTTCTCCAATGCCCTCACTCTCTGATCATGGATTTCTGTCAGTCAATTAATTAGAAATCTTTACTTTCAGGAAAGTAGAAAGGAGTGAGCATGGCAAATTTATCAATGGTAATCTGTATCAACTACAATAAATTGATTTAACAAAATACTTTTTGACTATAATGGTAGGATGCCAAACAAAACAAAAACAACAGAAAAAAATCTTTTAGTACTTTGAAGGTTTGAGAAGTTAGAGGAGGGATTGTATGAGTGAGAATTGTTGAGACCATGATTGGAAAAAGCACAGGGACAAATAGCCAAATTAGTGGAAACACATGAACTATGAACCAATAGCTAAGGAGCCCCCAACTGGATCAGGGCCTCTGGATAAGCAAGACAGCGGATTAACTTCAAAGGTTTGGGAGGCCCCCAGGCAATGGGACCAGGACCTGTCTTTAGTGCATGAGCTGGCTGTTTAGAACCTGGGGCCTATGCAGGGACACTTTGCTCAGCCTGGGCAAAGGGGGAAGAGGACTGGACCTGCCTGGATTGAATCTACCAGGCTGAACTGAATCCCCAGGGGAGTCCTTGCCCTGGAGGAGATGGGAATGGGGAGTGGGCTGGGGGGAGGGTGGGGGGGTAGAGGAGGGAAGACAGGGGAATCCGTGGCTGATATGTAAAATTAAATTAAATCATAAAATAAATTTTAAAAAGTAAAATAAATAAATTTCTCAACTCTCATAGCTGGAAAGAGAATTAAGAGATGTGACCTCAGAGCTCAGCTTTCAGTCAATCAGCTGAATTGTATCTTTGTATGAATTCAACCTAAAACAACACAACAGCAACCACTTTAATTCATTACTGCCATAAGTGCCCTAGTAAGCTTTTTCCTGTGGAGTTTTCTAATAATCTATATAAATATTAGCATGTTACATGGAGGGTTATATCTAAATCTAGTGCCAGGAATGCAACTAACTCTGTTGTTGGATTTTGGGGGGGAGAGTGGGTTGGTGGTTCTGTTTGCTTTTTAAGGACAAAATGTATGACAGAGGCAGTGTATTTATAGTCTGCAAATATAGAACATTCATCTATCTAAAATGAAAGAGTTAACGTAGTCTTCAATGTCGTCCAATTTAGAATCAAAGTAGCTTGTACTATTGAACCAGAGATTCTTGCTCAATACCTATAAAACTCCCATATAATTAGCATAAGTTCATACGCCTTTGGTGATAAAGTAAATGAGAAGATGGACTAAAGGATGTTAATGAGCTGTTTTAATCATGCCCTCAAAATAAATAGAATAAAGAACCTCTCTTAAACTTTCATCTGATGGTTTTCCTGCCTCCAAATGCTTCAGCACACACTGGATGCACACATCTCTGACCCTGGCATTATCATTCATCTCAAAACCCACAGCTCTTTCTCTTTGTTTCTAAGAATTAACATCTATGCAGAGGTTTATATTCATGAATCTAATACTGTATTTGTCAGTCAGCTTTCCCCAGAGTTCTGTTAGCCTGATGGTAAGAGAAAGCACAATAAGCCAGGGAAGAAGGGCTAAATGATCCATTATAACTAGGGAAAAGAACACAAAGAAATCAGACATTTCAGTCCTTTGAACTTACTCTTGAGGTTCATGTAAAGCATGAAATATGTGTTGAGTACCCCATTCTGTTTTGTTGCAGTGGATTACAAGGGGCGGTCTTTAAATGGAAGGTGTTTGCCAGCTCCAACTCCCCCCACCCATCTTTGCACTGGTATGTTGGCATGCACACTGTCTGTCCACCAGCGTCTATGCAGGGAGGAATATGAGGCCTCCACAAGCGGCCATCATCACAGTCCTTTATACTCAAATCTACTCCAGCAATGCTATCCATGGCACATATGCATCAAGGCACAGAAGCAAGTAATTTATCCCAAGAAAGAGATGAGTGAGGTGAGTCAAAAGACCTGGACCCTTATATTTTTATCTCTGAATTTCAAAAAACCCTTTTATATAAATTGTGATCTCTTGGGACACCATCATTTCTTACTTAGATACAAGTTACATTCAACCCATATTACTCAGCAATTAAAGTTTGCTTTTGAAGTCAATTTCCAGCATTCATTTGACTTTTGTGTCATCTAGGAGGAAAATAGAATGTTTAGTGAACATTTTGTAGATCAGTTTGAAACCCTAAGAATAGAACATTCTAAATCTATAGGAAAAGTGTTTCATAAAAGAAAGAGATTAACACCAAATAGGTCTTGAGGGATTCATACATCGATCTCCTACTGACATTTCCTCCAAATTACCTGAGACTGCTAGATTAACAATGGTTCTAATGGGGAGAATAAAGACCAAATGGTTGAGAAGTAGCAATTTAAAGGTTTAATTCAGGTTCTTCTGTGTATACCAGTCATAAATTTAGATAATTAGCAATATTCAAACTGAAGATAGCTTTGAGTGCTCTTAATGATTTGGGTGGCTCATCCCCAACCAGTGTGTCATATGCCTTAGTATAGGGTGGCACAGTAGACCATTCCACTGGACAGGGTTATTGAATAGTGAGAGGCTACTCTGTACATATTCATTGATGAACAGGTGAGAATTTAGACAATGCTTTTCTCTGACTACTTCCTGGGAAATGCATTTCCTGAGACAAAGTATTTATTCACTAAGATTCTAAAACTAAAATAAGTACAGTGTTTAATCAAGGGCTAAATTCTCTCTCTCCCCATTCTATATCCCTCCCTAGCTCTAGTCTGAAAGAAAACCATTGAAATCTGTAGGGGCTGTTTTTTATTAGTTTCAGTGTAGGGATTTTTTTCTAATTGTTCTGTTGTTTCCTTGATATTCAGAATAATACTGATCTGAGAGTTTTTGAATTGTATCTGTTCTAATTTGTTTGCAATTAGGGGGAAGTAGATTTTGAAAAGAAACACACAAATATGATAAATGTTATACATGAATATGTAGCAAGCATTTTATCCATTTAGACTCCTAGAGGATTACACCCTGATTTCTTTATGATACCTGATAATGCTAATGACCTTCTTGTGAGTGCTAGGTATCTACACATGACCTTCCTCTGGATGACCGAAAGGACTTTCATATTTTATTTTTATTTTTATTTCTACTTGGAAGGAAAATGTACACTGATTGCCTTGGTGGCAAGTCTGGGGCCTCAGAGGCCATTATTAAAAACTCCTTGCTTGTTAGCCATGACTTTCATAGCTGAAACAACCATTAGTCAAAGTGCTGCTGAATAACTTAATGAAGTAGAACCAGTGCGAGTTTATACACTTTAGAATTCTTTACTTGCAAAAGGTCAGATGTGAAGCCATTATTTTTATTTGACTCCCCAGCCTTTTTCTTTTGTATTAAATATTCTCACACTATTTTACAGAACCTTAGGAATTTATGAAGTAATTGAAATAATTACTGAATGTTAGACAACTGGAAACATTTCTAGAATATGCAAGCTTATATCTTTGACCCCCCCTCCATAGTTGAAACTAAGTAAGCAATCAAGCTGTCTCTCAAATACACTGAGTATGATTTCCACATGACATAGACATGACAAGGCTCTACTAAGCAACTTAGGTATTAAAAACAGACAAGCCATGAGCCCATGAGTCCAGGACCATGTTAGAGTCAGAAAGAGATGTGACCAAGTATAAACTTGGGCCTGCACCTCGAAGACCTTGGTAATTATTAGAATAAAAAACAAACAATGTATCATTGATCACTCTTTTGAAATAAGAATAACACTTTAGAACTAAGAATAACAGTAGGCACTTGTCAACTGCTGGTGTGATAAATAATATATCAACAGTTACAGATATGACAAGGTTACTTCTTATATTTTAGATTAAATGTTAACCTTTAACATTTTAAAATACCCTGATAAATATAAATTTACATCCAATAGATTAACATGAAAGGTAAATCGTCTCAGGTCATTGAGAGCAAAGATCTGAAAAAGTGGTGCTTTGCTTGTTTCTCTAAAGCTGAATCATCAATGGTCAGAAAATATTTCACATGTACCAACCAACAACTGGAGGAAGAGAGAAGAAAGAGGCCTACAGGATGCCTCAGTGGGTGAAAGCACCTGCCGTGAAAGGATAATGACCTAAATGCAATCCCCAGAGACTATGATGGAAGAGAGAATGGGTTTCTGAAATGCTGTTTCTGGTTCCCATCTAGCACCCATCCATGGTACACCTGCAATCATACACACACACACACACACACACACACACACAAAATAATAATAATAATAATAATAATAATAATAATAGATAACTAAATAAATAGATTAAAGAGAGGGAGACCTACAAAAGATTAATCCCTTGACTGAATAGGCAAGTCATAGAGTATTTACAAAGAGAGCTTAAGGGTATGATTACAGACATTAAGTATTGGTTTGGAGTCTTTCATATTTTTCTCTCAGGAGCCAAGCCATTGGTCATATTGTCACCATAAGAACTGAGAATAGGAAGGGAAACAGGAACAGTTTCTATCTACCAAAAGTCTTTTCTTTCAGCATATTCCCAGTCGTGGATTTTTCCCCAGGCTAACACCATCTCCCTGATGAAAGAGGAAATGAGAATGTACAGGAAGGAAACAGATGATAAAAGATTTTGTGCTAGAGGGTTTTGGGAAATGCATAAGGATTAGCCAGACTTTTAAAAATGTAATCCAGTAAAGGGGCCTGGAAGTAATATGGTTGTCATCACAGAGCCTTGGAATTGTTCAGTACATAGGAATGGGATGAAACTGAGAAGCTGAACCTCATGGCAGGTGAAGAAGGTGTGCATTTTACTGGTTGCCATCTAAAGAATTGCCATGAGCTGGGCGGTAGTGGCGCACACCTTTAATCCCAGCACTTGGGAGGCAGAAGCAGGCGGATCTTTGTGAGTTCGAGGCCAGCCTGGTCTACAAAGTGAGATCCAGGAAAGGTGCAAAGTTATACAGAGAAACCCTGTCTCGAAAAACCAAAAAAGAAAAAGAAAGAAAGAAAGAAAGAAAGAAAGAAAGAAAGAAAGAATTGCCATACCTAAAATAAAGTCACTTTTGAAATAGTAAAACTGCTTAAAAGTCCTCTCTCTCTCTCTCTCTCTCTCTCTCTCTCTCTCTCTCTCTCTCTCTCTCTCTCCTTAAACAACAAATGCTCTTTGTAGCTCCTTGTTTAATATTCATTGTGTATTTGTTCCTAGCTGTAACAACCAAATGTCTTCATGCTTTCCTCCTGTTCTTCATTTTGTGCTAAGAGTTCCCTGAAGCTCAGCACTGTGTTTCATTCATTTAAAGTAGACTGTGCCTCCTAGGATGGTGATGTGATTTACAGAAGAAACTTCAGAAGATGATTAGAAGTAAATGAATAGATGATGGTCATAAGACTCATGAACTTTAGACCAACAGCTGTGGACCCTCAACGGGACTGGACTAGGCCCTCCGCATAAGTGAGACAGTTGTGTAGCCTGATCTGCTTCAGGGGCCCCCTGGCAGTAGAATCAGGATCCATCCCTGGTGCATGAACTGGCTTATTGGAGCCCACTACCTATGGTGAGACACTTTGCACACCCTTGATGCAGGGGTAGAGGTTGGACTTGCCTCAACTGAATGTACCAGGCTCTGCTAACTCCCCATGGGAAGGGGCAGGAGGAGGGAAGAGAGGGGTATCTGTGGTTGGTATGTAAAATAAATTTTAAAATTCTTAATTTAAAAAAACTGTTAAAAAAGAAACTGGAAAGTATGCCACTAATGAAAGAGTGTAGTTTCTGGAATTAAATATCATACCATATTTTCAATATTTTATTGAACTGACAAGGAGTGCTTATCTGTAGTCTCCTACATTAAGATGTAATTCCAACCACTCTAGTCAAACAATTTGTGCAGAACTTGAAAGAGAAAGGGATTCATCTTTCAATTTGACTTCCATTAACCAGGTAACTTCTAGTTGAGTTTGGGCTTCCTAATCTACTAAAGGAGGAAAGTAGTAAAAGTGTAGCCAGTTTCTTTTGAGTTTCATTTGCTTACATCATTCCCCTCCATTCCTTCTACCTGACCCCCTCTCACAGTCATGACCTTTATTCTCCATGTATATATGTATGTATATATGTGTATGTATGTATATATGTGTGTGTGAATAAATGTATAGATGCAGTCCATTTAGTGTTACTTGTGTGTATATGTTTTTAGGAATGACCACTCAGTATTAGATAGCCAATTAGAAGGGGCTCATCCCTGGGAAAGACTAATTCTCCCTCTCTCAGTAGCTATTGATTATAGCTCTTCATCTAGAGGTGGTACCCCATGAAATTTCCTCCGCCCGTGTAGAGCTGTCAACTGGTGTTGGAATCATTTATGTCTTTTCTGGGCAGCCATATTGTTGAGATTCCCTAAGTCTAGATTCCCTGTCATAGCTAGAATACATAATCCCACAGCAGGCTTCCTGGTCCTCTGGCTCTTGCAATCTTTCTTCTCCCTCTTCAGTGGTGTTGCCTGAGTTTGAGGTGTGGAAGTTCTGTTGTAGCTGTATCAATAGGGGCTGGGCAACACCCATAATCAGTTGTTCCTTGCATTTCAACCAGTTGTAGCTTTCTGAAATGACTTCTGTCTGCTGTTAAAATAAACATTGTTGCTGAATGGTGAGAGCTATACTTCTCTGCAGGTATAAGGGTAAATATTTAGACTGGAGCTAAAAATTATACTAATTTAGGAAAGTGTCAATAGTGGGTTCTCCCTTAAGATCTCTGTTGACTAGGCTTAGAGTACCAGGCATGATTTCCCTCCTGTTAAAAGGCCTTAAGTCCAGTTAGAAGGCTGCTAACTACTGCTAAGATGTAAGTACCACTATTGCACCTTTAGCACTTCTATGTATTCTTTCTTCATACATTCTATTATATTCATACATAGCAGACAAAGACACATGCAATGGGTAATAGCCACTAGTATTGCTTTAAGTACATGAGTCAGCTTTAATGCACTTCCTGCCCTGTGGATCTGCTGTCAAGACATGCCTGAGACCCAAGAGTTTGCAGCATTTTCCTGATCACCACAAATCAGCATTAAATTGGGCATTTATCATATTTGAAAAGACACACCATCTGCAGATCTCCACTATTGTGCAAAGTTGTCACTAACAATATGCTACTTTGCAGTCTGCACATTTAACAACACATGGGGAAATCTAAACAGCAGCCAGAAATAAACGAGGGCTTTAAAATCACGTTTTTTTTTAGATGCAGTCAGTGCTTGACCTGTAGCCAGCAAGCACATCACCTTCCATTTATGAGGATGTAGACCTAGACAAATTCTAACTGAGAAACGACTTTTAACTTCCCCTGTGAGCAGGAAGGAAGCAAGAGGATAAAGGTAATAAGATTCTCTGATCATAGGAAATTGGAATTTGCTATCTTGCTAGACCATGGTTCTTAATGTACATCTGAAGTTGGCTACATTTCCTTCGCAGAGAAATAAAATCATTCTGATTCAAATAACTTGAAATTACTTGGTAAGATTCTTCTAGTAATGATGCAGGCAGATTTTATTTTATTTTATTTTTGCTGACAAAAATGATAGGTAAATATTCCTTTCTTGTTCAATGATAAACTGATACAAATGTTACATTTAATAATATAGACTTGAATGGTTTTGTGTGTTTAATACCTCCTTATTTGATTACATTAGAAGGGGGTTGGAGCTATCTTTAAAATACACTAAAGAGTTAGTTTGTTGGTCTGTTCCTTTATGAGGGTTCTTAGGACAGTCGTGCTCTGCAAATTTTTAGACCCACTATAATAGGAAGGTGCCTGTAGGCTTCCGTGACTCATTGTTGTAAGGTCCACATGTAAACTCTTCTACCCACAAAACATTGGGAGGTTAAACTCTGAGAGGTCTTCAGGATGGTTTGCTTGAGGTTTTGTTCATGCCCTGTTTGATTTCAAAACTTTTTGCAAAGACCTGAGGCTGCATGAAGAGGTAGTTGTTACCTCTTATCTAAGGAAATCAAGTGGAGGAAACAGTTACACTGTTGCCTTGCTTTTCATTCTGTTTCCTTGGAATGAAATAAGGCTTTAATGAGCTCCTGTTTTGCCTAGGGTGTCTCCAGATGGAAGATGGGACTATTCATTGTACTACTAGCTTAATTTGGTGGGTGTTGGGGGCAACAGCTGAAAAACCATGAATCAACACTCAAAACATCAGATGTTAAGGAAATGAATTAGAGTCTGGCATCAACCCTAAATCCATTCAATTAACAGAAAAATGGGGAAGATAATACTTTCTGAAAAGTGTACTTAGGTGCCAATCCAAACAAATGCCCAGCTCTCTGGTAGTTTTCCATGTGTACTTGGAGCATCTGAATACATTTGTCAGTAGAAAGACACAAATGCCTTCCTAGCTCCTGCCACCAGCACTTCTCCCCCGGATATCCCCTCTTTATTCTTACATTTCCCCTTCTTTGAAGCGTTCTAATCAACTCCTGCTGTCTTTTGCTACCTTCCCAATAGATGCTTCTCAATTGCTTTATGTGGCTACATTCCCGCAGTAGCTCTTCCCTCAAAGTTGTCTTCTTCCTTTATGCTGCCTGTCTCGGTTAGGATTTCTATTGCTGTGAAGAGACGCCATGACCACAGCAAACCTTATAAAGGAAAACATTTAATTGGGGTGGCTTGCAGTTTCAGAGGTTTAGTCCATTATCATCATGGTGAGATATTGTAACACGAATCTTAAAAGGTCTTATTAAGAAAAACAAACTCAGAGCCAGGTATTGGGGTGAATGCTGAAAGATCAAAGAAGCAGAACAAGCCACAGCTAACCTCACCTTGTCAACATGTCAGTCAATCCTGTTTCAGTAAACTGGAAACCTCTGAGTCCTCATCCAAATGGATCTCAGCTGAACTGCTGCTTAAAGCTTAAAAACTTAAAAAACCCCTAGTTCCTGGTCCTCATGCCTTATATACCTTTCTGCTTCTTGCCATCACTTCCTGGGATTAAAGGTGTGTGTCTTTCCCAAGCAAAACATGAGATCTCAAGTGCTGGGATTAGAGGTGTGTGTCATCATGCCTGGCCGTTTCCAGTGTGGTCTTGAACTCACAGAGATCCAGATGGATCTCTGCCTCCGGAATGCTAGGATTAAAGGTGAGTGCTACCTCTGCCTAAGCTCTATGTTTAATATAGTGGTTGCTCTGTTCTCTGACCCCCAGATAAGTTTATTGGGGTGCACAATATATCAACCACAAGATATGGCAGAATGCAGGCAGACATGGTGCTGGAGAAGGAAGTAAAAGTTCTACATCTTGGTCCCTAGGCAACAGGAAGGAGTCTAAGACGTTAGGCATGGCTTAAGCGTAGGAGACATCAAAGCCCACACTCACAGGGACACACTTCCTCCAACAAGTCCACACCTATGTCAAGGCCACACCTCCTAATAGTGCCACTCCCAGTAAGCTTAAAGGGCCAATTACATCCAAACTACCACACTGCCTGATCCTGCTACTGACACCAGGAGTTCAGGCTCCCATTCAACTCCTTTTTCCTCCCTTTTGAACCTTTTAGTCGTTGTCTCACTTAGAGCTGTTCTAAGGAAGCAACATAAACCATGTAATTTAATGCCATTACTTAAAAGGACAGAAACTTCATTTAGGGTCACAGTTTTGAGAGCTCAGTTTAAAATTGGTTGCTTGGTTGGTTTGAGTCTGTGGCAAGACAGGAGTGAGCTACAAAGCAAAACACCTTAAGTTTTGCTTTGTGGCTTACTTTTTTTGTAGTCACTTTGTAGACTAAGGAAGTAAACTGTGGGAAGGAATGACCAGGGTCCTACAGTCCCCTTCAAAGACCTGACACTGATGTTCTAATGATCTCTCGCTAGGCCTCACCTCTCTACACCCAACTACCATTGGTGCCAGTCCTGAGAAGCAGATTTTTACATAGGGCCTTGAGGTGAATTTTAAGGTCCAATCTAAACAAAGTGGAATAGGACATACCTGCCATTCCAACACTCTTGAGGCTGATACAGGAGGATCATACACTTGAGACCAAACTATATACAAGACCCTGATCCCACCCACACTCCCCACACACATACACACACCCTCAAAGCCCAACTATAGCCAATCTACTTCCTGGTTTACAGAACCCATTTCTTCCTTTGTGCTCACATGGTAGAAAACAAGAGAACTCTCTGGGCTCCTTTGGATAAGAACCCAAATCTCCTCTATGAATACTCTGTTCTCAGGATACAGTGCCTCCAAGAAATATCACCTTGTAGAAGCATCCTAAAGAACTAAGATTTCAACATGTGAATTCTAATATTTTTTAAAAGCCAGCATGATGGGCAGTGGTTAGTGAATTTTAATCTAACTTTTGGTGGTTTCTATATTTTATCTGATAAAATTTGTTAAGGGATTACTCAATATGCTAGTTTTCTTATTGTGAACAATAGCAATATAATCCTCATTTTATCTATTGCCTGTTCTCCAAGATTTTGAGAATTAATGAGAAAATACTTTGAAACATTTTCTCATTAATCCTCCAAAAATCCTCTGCAAAAGATTTGTAGAAATGATTAATTAAGAATTAAAATCCCTTTACAAAGAAAGCTCTGTCTCTGCCCTATTCCTTGGGTATCTTCAATGAAATTCTAAAGATATAAAATATAAAGACGATATAAAATATTTTACTACTGCAGGCTCCTGAGGAGAGAAAGAACACTGTTTTTACTTCAAATGCATAAATAAATATTGATTTTTGCCAAGACATATGAAGATGAAGATTTCTAAAAAATAAACTTCCAGACTGTTTAACAAATTTTGATTCCAAATATAGTTGAAAGTATATACTTTAATGTATATTTTATGTTAACATTTTCTTTTTGGAATCTGTTTTATTTATATTCCTCTGGTCTGACATTCTAATTTGCAGGTTATTATATAGACTGTAATGTAATATGTAGAGAGGATTCTGCCTTCAGTAATTGCTGTGGGAAGCATTGTTGATGAACCACAGTAAATTTTTAGCTTTTTATTTCATATACGTGGTAAAGGAAAGAATTTTCCTAAGCATTCCAGATTCATTTAAAAAAGTAAAACTTACTTCCACGAGTGTCTAACTCTGACTCTAAATGAAGTCTGAAGAAGATACTGGATGAAACTGCAGCATGGTCCAATAGCCCGAGGATGATGTTAGTGCAATCCCAGAAGATCACACTTCTGGGGCAATAGAAAGATGTGAATAGAAATGTGGAAGGGATACAAAATAGGCAACATAAAATGCACACATTCTGCATAGAATTTTCAAAAGAAAGAAAATGGGAATAGATTGATGAAAACTGCATTGGTAGGGGGTAGATTCTGATACAGTCAAAGCACCTGTAGAATGAAGATAATTGCGGCTTTCAGAATATGGGACAATGAGCCATGAATATATTGCTGTAATTCTTGGAATGTAATCTATTCCCTGTAAATACAAAAGGAAAGGCAAGTGAGATTGCTACCTTCTGCTGATTTGCTCAGTGAATGCTAGGTATTTTTCTCATACACAAACATGTTAAAATACTCTCAATTAAGCTGGGTTTAAAAAAATAGACATCAGACTGTGAGGTAGTTATCACAGAGAAAATGTTTGTGTTTAAAAAACTAAGCCCAAATATCTGTCTAAAGTCCATCTCTTTAGTAGTTAGCAGAAGCTAGGAAATATATCTTCCTTTGCAACTGTATTTGAAGAGGAAGGAAGGAAGAAAGAAAGGGAGGGAGGGATGGAGGGAAGGGAGGGAGGGAGGAAGGGAGGAAAGAAGGGGACTCTCACATAGATGCCTAATTGTCATTGATGTCCATTGGCTAGAACCATGGCAGTTTATATTAGAGTGTCTGACCAGGACAACCCTGTATTCTCTAAGGGAGTGAGAGATCAGATGGATGTTCTAGCCTTTCCAACTGAAACTGCAGACTCGCCTCAAGAGGAAGGCAATATGACCCTTGATTGGACACCTAACAAGCTTATTTACTACTCCCTGGTTCAGAAGTCAGAGCATGAGCTTTGCAGTTAGCCAAGTCACACATCCTAGTAGACATGTACTCCAGAGGTTGAGTTTTCTAAATTGTTTTCCAAATTTACCTCATAATTTCTTCCCCAAAAGACAGCCTCAATCTGTGAAGAACTCATTATGAGATTTGAGTTATGATAGGCTTTAGATAATTGATTTCTTTTTAAAAATATATGAAGATGCGATTCCAGGTACCCTGGAGCCTGAGTTGGGAGGATTTTAATTTCAGTGCCAGCTTTGGCAACCTATTGAGAACTTTCTTCAAAATAAATATAAAATATGACTGGGAATTCAGCTCAGGAGTAGAGGACTTTCTCTAGCAAAATCAAGAACCTGGGTTCATTCCCCAGACTACAGAGAGAGGGTAAGGGCCGGGGGAGGGGTGGAAAGGAAAGAGAAAATAAGGGGCAGAGGCTTGGAGAGAAGCTGCTGAAATACCCATTTGCAAATGGGGATTTAAAGGAAAACACTGGAGCAGCTGCAGCCCAAGAATTCCCCTGTGCTGAGAATATCAAGCACCAGGGTCCTACCAGCAGGGGTGCTAAGCAACAGAAAACAATAGTATTACACAAGGACTCAGAGAGAAGTTCATGCTGGGCCCATTTCTAGCAAAGCTGAGCCCAGTGTCTTGCCATAGGATGTGTCTCCTTTGACACGTGGAGACTGTCGATTATTGATCCCAGTACATGGCTGACTGGTGTAAGAGGATCACAGCCTCTACTTAGAAACCTGGTGGAGATGATGATATAGAGACTTCCAGTGTTTCCTTGAGGCACTTTCAAAAGCATTGATGTGTCATCAGGTCCTGAGATACCCAGAGAAGGCAGCCGCCAAAGGAGCTCAGATGAATTGATGCTGAAGGAAAACCAAAGGTGGTCATCTAGAGCTGAATTCCTTTTCAAAGCGGGAAGAATATGTTGGTAGAAGAAAGGGTACCTAAATGTATACTTTTCTTTTAAATGTCTGAACATGTGAACTCTGACAAGAAAAGAGCAAAATCAATATTGGACCTATTCTTAGTAACAACAAAATCTTACCTGAAATGCTAACATGGCAGTATTTTTTAATGCCAATGGTGAATTCATGAATCCATTATGGTTTACGATGCATAGGAGTGAGATGACCCACGGGTGACCAGTTGGCACATTCTGCTTTTGGCAGCTCTGCCATATGTCTCAGGTTGAGCCTCCAATCACTTCTATCACCCTAGCTCTGAGTCCTTTTGCCTTCTGTGGTCTTTACTCTGATCTTTCCCACTCAATCCATACCATGTCTCAAATATGAACTCTGTTTTTTTTTAATAGAATGAAGTCAAAATTCTTTGTTGTGATAGCCTAAGCTTTTTAAAACAGGATCCCACACTCCCCACAGACAGCAATTAATATGATCAATGTTTTCTGATACATATTCTTAGAAGCTCTTCCAAGCCTGTTGCTTTTTTATTTAAACAAACAACAAAAAGGTGCTTCTGACCAATGGGATAGTCACAGTGTCAGAAACCAAGGCTGCTCCACATAGTATGTGACTTAATCCTCACAACTTTACATAGTTGATTTATAGACAAGGGAGCCAACTAAGGCTCTGAAAAGATGCAGCATTTATCCAAATTTGCATCCCTGATAAGCATTAGTACGAACACTTAAACCTTGTGGTGTTTCAACCTTCGTACTCTGAGCTCTAAAACCAGGAGATATTTTATTCCTTTCATACACAATCATGGGTGAAACTGCCATGTTAAAATCCTCAAGACGACAGGCAAAACTCTGGGTTGTTCACTTAAACTGGCCAGTTTAGTTCACTATGTTTTGTAAAATATTTTCCAAAATACCTTTAATGTCACCTCTAAACTACTTCTCTAAGTAGTTCTTTTAAGTCAACATTCATCCATATGATTCCGAAGGCCATATACAGCTCTAGCAGTTTATAATTCCTTTTGTTGAGAATTTAACATTTTAATTCTCTCCTTAATGCTTTACTTCATTTAAAAGTTTGGTTAAATTTTCTTAAATATACATTTTCAGCCTTCATTCCATATCATTGAAATGCCCTCCACTTCTACTTCATATTAATCTTATTGATGGTTTCCATACACTTTATTTTGAGACAAAATTTTGCTATGTGATCCAGGCTGATCTTGAGATCTTCCTGCCTCAGCCTCCTAAATGCTTGGGTTATAAGCTATGAGCATGCACTACCATGGCCTGTTCCTTCATATTCTTTAAACCTATCTCTTCTCTGAAGACTTTTTGTGACTGCCTATGAACACAGGAAGTTAATTAGGCACTTTGTTCTGTAGGGATTGTGAGCAGCACCTACAGTCAAAGTGATGCCATGTGTTAAGAAATGGAGTTGTGAATATGATAATTCACACAATGTAGCCATCCATTATAATCCATGTATCAGAACTTCATACTTCATAAAACAAATCTATGCAATTTATATTTGCCTTAAAAACTGGCTTTTGGTCATGGCTGCTAGCTCTCATTTGTTCCTTCATGCAGATCTTGTGTAGACACAAAAAGCTGTGTAATTCAAACTTTTGAGCCAGGGTTTTTTATGCTTCACAGCAGCAGACTATACTCTCTCAGGCCACCAACTATGGTGTCACCTGTACATCTCTTGCTAAGCTTCCCTAAAAGACTTTTCATGGCAGAGGCCAGAATCCTTTCTGTCCACAGTCCACTCACACAGTGAAAATTTAAGTGTAATTGCCTCATCTGGAAATGGAAAGGAGATATTACCTGACTCACTGAATTTGTGTAAAGAGGAAGGGAGTTAATACAGATGTTTCCAGTTGCTATGGTAAAATCCTATGACCACATCAACTTATAGAAGAAAGAGTTTCTTAGGGTTTCCAGTTCCATAGGGTCTGGGTCCATGATGGCTAAGTGAAGTCATGGCAGCAGAAGCAGAAAGCTATGGGCTCATATCTTGAATTACAAGCACAAGGCAAACTGGAGGTGGCTCGAGTCTTTAAATATTCAAAGTCTACCCTCAGTGACACATTTCCTTTTGCAAGGTTATATACATCCTCATCCTCCAAAACAGCACCACCAACTAGGGACCAAGTGTTCAACTGACCAAAACTATGGGGAACATTTATCATCCAAACCACCTCAACAGATAGAGGAGCTCAGCAGGGTGTCTCACAATTTTGCACACTCTCTAAATTGTTGTCTCAGATGTTGGTGCTGCAAGTTGTTCATCTACTACCACCAGCATCTTATTAGCTGCGAAACCAAGTCACTAGAACTCAGTCCCTGCCCCAGGGAACTTGCATCTAGGGACTTGTGGTTATAGGTTATAAGTCAGAGGTGTACAGATGTGGTCAGTTCCATTCAGGGAAAGTGAGTGAGAGACCATAAGATGCTAACCATACTGTGGAGCTCTGAGCAGGGACTCAGGATAGAACTCTGCAGGCAAAGGGAAGAGAATTTGCCAAGTACCTGCATCTATGACGTGCCAAGCATACTTAAAGAACTGTGTGCTAGTTCTTAAGACAGAAACCTGTCCAGTGAGGAGTAGGAGGTGTGCTGGGAAACCAGATGGCCCAGATACCAAAAGCATTGCCTCAAAGGCACTTAAGGGTGATGTTATTGAAAGTTCAGCCAATGCATAATTTAAAGAGTAGATGAACAGATTTATATTGCAAGTATAACTTTGACTATGTTGTAGAGATTGAGAAAAAGCAAGAATGGGCTGAGGAAATGGTCAGGTGAAGTATGATGAGGTTGTGAACTGTCAAGTGACAGTACTAAGTATGGAGATACAGAGAGTATTAAGGACATACACCCAGGTCCAGTTTTCCACTGGAGACTGGTGCTGTGGCCACCCTTCCTCAGAGGAATGTCTTCCTGCAGCAAGCACAACACTGTAACTGCCTAAAGAGCTGAGAATAAGTGATGGTAGAATATTTGACCCTAAGTAGGATGTCTGTGTTACCCTCTACAAGGCTCAGTAAAAAAAAAAATCACAGAAGAAGAGGTGGCAAAACTGTCAGAGGATGGAGAGATAGCCAGCAAAAGATGTCATAAGGACATAAGTGGTTGAACTCATGAACTCAGTGCAGCAGTGGCTATATGCACAATACCTATACCAGTGGGCATGCCAACATTTCATCCTAGATAAAGAAGTAGTCCATGAAGCTTTGTCCATGCAGGACTATGGGAAATTAATTGTTGTTGGGAAAGAGGGTGTCTTTTTTTTTTCCAATAATACAGCCTTTGATAAGTTGCCCTTGCTCCAGGAGCAATCTCCCACCCATGCTAATGCAAGACATTCTAATTCAATTCAGTGGGCCACATGCTAATAGAAGACATGGAAGCAGGAGGGGGTTCTTGAGAAGAAGGATTCCAGTGGGGGTGGAGGGACGTAGGAGAGGTGAGTGGGATATAAAAATAATTTAAATTCATGACATAAATGTACAAAAGTGTCAAAAAAA
>CABHPQ010127107.1:0-14053 GCA_902168405.1 Peromyscus aztecus | reverse complement strand
TGGTGGCATGCAAGCAGACATGGTGCTAGAGAAGTAGCCGTGAGTCCTTTATCTTGCAGGCAACAGGAAGTGGTCCCTGTGACACTGAGTGAAGCTTGAGCAAAGGAAACCTCAAAGCCCGCCCCTATAGTGACACATTTCCCCCACAAAGCCATACCTACTCCAACAAAGCCACACTTCTTAATAGTGCCACTCTGTTTGGGGGTCATTTTCTTTCAAACCACCATACCTGTTATGACAGGTTTGTTGTTATGATTTGTTTTGAGTGAGTATATGACATCATATTAGAAAAATCAGAGATCAAGAGTTTTAGATAATAATCAGACCATCTCTTTTCTCATTGATGTCTAATGTTTTTAAAATATTTTATTTATTGCTTTATTTATATATGTATTTATTTGTTTGTTTATTGTATATGTGTATGCATGCACAAATGCATGCCATGGTGCAAGCGTAGAGGATGGATTACAGCTTTTGGGAAAGAGTTGGTTCTCTTCTTCAAACATGTGGTTCCCTTTTTTTTTTTTGGTTTTTCGAGACAGGGTTTCTCTGTGTAGCTTTGCGCCATTCCTGGAACTCGCTTGGGAGACCAGGCTGGCCTCGAACTCACAGAGATACGCCTGCCTCTGCCTCCTGAGTGCTGGGATTAAAGGCGTGCACCACCACCGCCCTGCTAATGTGGTTCCCTTTTTATCAAATTCAGGTCATCAGGTAGGTGGCAAGTGCCTTTACCTACCAAGTCAACTTGTTGGCCCTGGTGTCTACCATACATTATCTAATATAATATTTTTAGTTATTATTTTATTGGTTTATTTATTGTGTTGGGGTGTGGGCGTGTGTATCCCATGTTATACATGTGGAAATCAGAAGACAACATGGGGAGTTGTTCCTCCCCTTCTAACACATGGAACTCTACGATCACACTCAGGTCATCAGGCTTGGCAGCATGTACCTTTGCCTACTGAGTTGTCCCACTGACCCTGATAGCTAATATTTTTTAATCAGTGTTTTAATAGGATTATAGTCATTTAATTCAATGGTTTGAGTCTCCCAAGTAATCTTTCATAAAAATGTAGAGTTTGCTATTTGTATTAGTTGATGTAATTACAGAACAATAGAGCATTGTCTTGGTTACTAGAAAACAAGTTGCTTCAAATACTATGTGAGTGTAACTATGGAGTTTTGACCTGGGATGACCTGGGTGTCTGAAGCCCCTTGTCTTGTTCATACCTGCAAATGGACTTTATGCCCAGTAAGTACTTGAGTGATGCTGTTGTGGTTTGGATAAGAAATGTCTTCACTGGCTTACTTGGTAGCCAGTTGCTGGTGCTGTTTGGAAAGGTTGTGAAACCTTGGGGAGATCTAGGTTTGGAGGGCAAGAATGCCTCACCCAACTTCCTGTTTATCCTCTCTGCACCCTGTGTATGGATAAAATGTGATTGGCTAGCTTCCTATGGCTTTTTGCTATGCCTTTCGTGCTACAATGGACCCATAAGCCAAAACTAACTCTTTCTTCCTTTAGTTACTATTTGTCATAGTATTTTTTATCACCGCAGCAGAAAAGCAACTAGTACCAATGCTGACCTTCTCTTTCATACCTCAGTACCGGGGACGATGGTCACGGCTTGTCTTCTCTTCGTGTAGATCTTATCAAAAAGACTCACCTGTCCTATTTTGCTGTCTCCTTTGGGGCAGCAGCCCATGAACACACTGTGAGGCCAAATCCAATGGAACCTCATCCTCCATATCTGAATCTTGTTCCTCTAATAGTCCAGCATTCTTTTGGCTTGATTAATACCCAAGGAGACACAACAATGAACTAATTTCTTGTGTCCAAATAGAGCTTTCTTTTAGCAGCAGGAGAACGCCTCTCTGAGTTTTTAAATGTACCCTACCCATTAAGTCCATCCCAGCTTGGAAATTTCAACGGGAGTTTAATACAGGTGTAGGGTACCTTGCTGTGAACAGGAGCATGTTCCCCTCAAAGTGATAGCGCTCAGTCAGCCTGCCCACCATAAAGAGTCAATATATGTAGGCATTGTGCCAGTGCTGGCCAAGAACTGTGTGTCAGTCATCCGTGCCCCTTCTCTCATGAAAATCCCTTGAGATGTGCATGGGTGGGTAATGTTATTGGTTGTATATAGTTAAAAATCTGTCATTATTTTAAAATGGAATCAATTTTCAGAATTTTGTCCCTGGACTTTCGTTAGTAGCATGTTGTCAAACAGACTAGCTGCTCTGGAATGTCAATACTGCTCTAGCCTTTGCATTTTACTTTATCTTATACTGTGCATTCAGTTTCCTCTCAAAATGCTCTTATAACTGCTTGTTGGGACCACTGTGGGAACTGACACTGCCCAGCTTCAGGTCCTCACTCTCAGTGTGAGGAGCAGTGGGAGGCAGTTTGATAACTTTCAAAGCTCACAGAGGGAAACATTTTTTTTTTCACCAACTCTGCCAGAATCCCATGCTCTGTGGGCAACATAATGGATTTCATTCGGAGCCCTGCACAGGCCAACTGTCATGATATGGTTGGGAAACTTTCCATCAGCTACTGTGAACTCCACTACTCTGTTCCCTACCTCTGTTTTTGGCTTCTCCGTCCCTGGATGAATTTTACAACACAGCCAACCATCCAGATTGGGATTTCACGGCCTGCTGCACTGTTGCCCAAGTTATTTCTCTTACAAAGGCCTCCTTCACAAAGTCCTTAATCTAAGCAATGCATAGAAGGTGTATTGGAGGCTAGCAAATGAAAGATGGCAAGAACCAGCAACTTCCTGAGAATTATTGCCATTATGGCACTTCCATGAAGGCCGAACAATTCATTAAGCGTGCGTGCAAGCAAAACCCTACCCCCAAAACATATGTAACGAATTCAGACCTCATTGGCCATGGTCCAGTCCAGTACTGAGGGGGCATTCTTGGCATTTTCAAGGTCAGAGGAGAAGTTTAATTTGAAGTTTGTCATGTGTGTTTCCTGCATGTTATATTGGAGTTTGTTCATTCATAGGATGTGTACATTGCCTTTCAATTTCTAGACAAAGGACAGATACATTGATGAGCTGGCTTATCATGTCATCAATCCACTGCCTCAATGAAAAAGATATCTATATCCTTGTTCTGATATAGGACTAGGATCAAAGAATAACCAAGGATACGAGTAGAAACAGGATGCTGGAGTATGGTTTATAACTGACGTTGGTTTTGCCGCATGGAAGAGGCCTCTGATCCTGTCCTTCCTCTGTGAGATTTTCTTTGCAGTTCTTTCATTAGTATGTGGCTAATGTTTCCAAGGTTTACCCCAAAGCCGTCATAAGAAGTCTTTGATAGTTCAAAGCCATTCCCAGCTACATAGTGAGTTGGACTACCTGACACCATAGCTCAGCAACACACACACACACACACACACACACACACACACACCCCAAAATTGAAAGCTCTTGAGGAGTTGGAGACAGAGCTCAGTTGGTAAAGTGCTTGCTGTCTGAGCATATTGCCTGAATTTGATCTCAAGTCACATGTAAAGAGCTGGTTATGGTACCCCTGCTTATCATTAAGAGCTGGGGACTCAGAGACAGGCAGTTTTCTGGGACTACCTGACCAGCTAGCCTACCTCACTCTACAAACTACAGGCCTGTCAGACCCTGCCTAAAACAATAATGTGTGGAGCAACTTAGGAGCATTACCTGAAGTTGACCTCTGGCCTCCAAACACACATATGCTTACATCTGCACTTATGCAAACACGTATACCCTGAAACAGACAAAGTAATAACTAAACGAACAGAAGAAAGCTCTTCATCAAGGGGGATTGCCCATCCCAGAATCTAGCCCCATGGGGAACTGGAAGGAAGTGGGGTTCTGGGACATATATCTGGATTGATGCTTTGCTGATGTCATTACAGAAGTGAATAATGTGAGAGGCTTATTGTTTGTCAGAAGACCTGTTTACCCAGGGTAGAGCTCCTTCAGGAGGATTTCATCCCCCTTTACTTTTGAAATCAGACCACTCCAATCAGCAGGACTGAGACATGGGACACCATGTCTACCAAATCCACAGAGACTATGGGCAAGCCTTGTTTAAACATTTGCAATGCTTTCCACACTGAACGATAGACAAAGTTATAGCCTACCAAGGTAATTTTCCCCTTAAAGCCCAAACTCAGAGCTATGGAAAAGACATAGTTTAAGAAGCCTAGGGGCCTTATATTCCTTGCTTTGAGTCAAGTAAAGAACACATAAAACCAATGAATGAAACTTGTGGATTTGTGACTTACTTAATATTTCATTGCAGGTCACAGGTCTCTAATCTCAAGAAGACCCTGCTATCAGGCTGTTGGGAAAAGTGAAACCTAGATGGATGATAGGCTACTGCTTTTCTATCTGCATGATCTAATTGAACATTCAATTCTTCGAGATGGTTTAGGTTTTACATTACTCATTGTTTGGCTTTGTCTGTAAAACTACCAAACACAGAAATAGAAAAGACAACCCACATACACACCTCTTCCATTTATTCATGCGTTAAACAAATATTTATGGAACATATATCATTAACCAGTCAATGGACTGGTACTAGTGGGTAGCCCAGGTAACTAGTGATTATGGAAGACTCGGGAAATTGACAAGCTGAATGCAAGGAAACTTTAATAGCCAATTGTCTAAGTGCTATGAAGAAAAGACTGAGCTATATTTGAGTAACATTAACTGTAGTAAACACCATTTCAATGGTTAAAAAGAGGTTTATTCATTAAAACTTTGCAGCATGGTGCAGGTTGGGTAGAGCTCGTGGGAAGTGAGGGTCCACCACCTTGTGTCATTGATGTCACCAGCCTCAACATGTGCACTTCATAAGCATGGCAGAAGAAAGTCTGAGGCTTATCATACAATATTTTCTTGGCCAGCCGGTAAGTGACTGTATCATTTCTGTTCATTCTGTGGGCCAAACCCTAGCCACATGAGCCCAGTGTAACTGCAAGGGACACTGGGAAACTGCCTCTGGAGTGTTCACCAGGCAACAGCTTGACTTTAACAGAATACCTCACTTAGATCCAAGGCTCTCTGTACTGAAGTAATTTTTAACCAGTAATTAGAATATTAATTGCTAGCTACATTAAGGGTGTAATGAACATTGTAAGTATGTTCAGGGATCTTGGAGCCATTACTACACATTTGCTACCATTGGGGAGGCAGTTACTGAGAATATTTAGTTAAATCTCCTTACCTGCAATTGAACATGTTTAAAATTCAGAGGCACATCTGAGGAGCTAATTTAATTGCAATCTAGGCAGACTGAACAACTGCTTAAGTATTTACCATCCTTCTGTGGCTATGTAAAATGTTCCCGAACTCTTTGCCATAAAATAATGAACATAGGTAGGTCTGGTAGAAAGAGCTCAAGCTGTAAACTCACATGGGGCAGAATTCTAATAGTAGCTCTGCCATAAAGTAATACGGTTTTCTCAAGCTATCTTACTCCTTGAAGGCAGAATTCTCTTGAGTAAAAAAATAAAAGCCTCTTGCTTGCTGCTGATCACCAGTACTATGAGTAAAAGAATGCCTGAGCACTTCCTGTATGTTGTCTTACTAAGTACATCAAGTGAAGGGTGTGGTGTTTTGAATGTAATGGCACCATAAGCTCATTGGGAGTGGCACTATTAGGAGATAGGGCCTTGTTGGAGGATGTGTGTCACTATGGAAGTGGGTTTTGAGGTCTCATATATGCTCAAGCCATACCCAGTATGACAGTTCACTTCCTGTTGCCTGCACAAGATGTAGAACTCTCAGCTACCTCTCTAGCACCATGTCTGTCTACACACCACCATGTCCCACCATGATGATAATGGTCTGAACCTCTGAACTATAGGCTATCCAATTAAATGTTTTCCTTTCTGAGAGTTGCAGTGGACATGGTGTCTCTTCACGGCAATAGAAACCCTAACTAAGACAAAGGGTATCCACAGACAAGATGTATCACTTCAGTTAGGATGAGCCAACTTGAAAAGTTTATCATCTGGAGACAGAACAGTTCTGGAGCGCTCCCCAGCTCAAAGTGTTTTTATATTAGATCCTCCAGTCTTCTCACCATATAAATGGTGACAGCAGGTTGGTCCAAGGTGGAGTCTTCAGTTTGAGCACCTAGCAGTAGACACCTCCCATATATTTCTATTTTCTTTAGGACAAAAATCCATAAGCAAGCACCACTATGTACCTCACTAACCAGGAATGGGTACCTCACATGCTCATGGAGAATCAACTGCTGATGAATGAAATAGATTTGCTTAGATTGACTTAGACCAATCAGGATTCCTAATTGGAGCTTGGAGAAATCCAGGGTAGGATGAGAGTTGATGTCTAACTAAGAGCCCAACAGCAAAAGAGACAAAAATGAGGGCAGGTGGGACCCTGGCTATTTGCCCCCAATAACCTACACCTGTGCTCCACCAGGTAGGTGCCCATGACAGGCCTGCCACTTGGAAGGACTCCTAATGGGTTTGTGTGGGAGACTATAAATCATTGGCCATAGAGATCAGCCATGTCTCTCTCCCAGCATCCATTTCCATGCTACACAGTCAGTGTTGAACTTAGGAAGGCAAGCCTTAGTGTTTTCTTGTTTGTTTGTTTCTATTTGTCATCATTGTGGGTGTGATGTGTGTGGTAGCACTCATACCACTTGGTGTATGAAGGTTAGAGGACAACTTTGTGGAGCTGGTTTCAAGGACAGATCTCAGATCCTCAGGCTTGTGAGAAGTGCTTTACCCTCTGAGCCATCTTGTCAACCTCCAAACCTTTGTTTTAGTGAAAGTAATGATCAGCATCATTTTTGGAAGAAAAGGAAGAAGGCATAATATACTAAGAATAGGGGCTTTGGACACTTTGGCTCAAATTGTAACTCTGCCACTTGTAAACTGACCTCAGGCAAGATCCCAGAATGTTGATGCCTCCATTTATTCATCTATAGAATGGACATTGTTATGATACCAACTTTTATTAGTTTCTTCTTTCTGTTGTGACAGACTGACTTCAGTGTGGTGGCTTAAAACAACTCAGGTTTATTGTCTTCTAGATCTTTATCAGAGGCCTGGGGGACCAACCTGGGTGAGGGTCAAGACATGAGCAGAAGACTACTGGAACCTCTTAAGGGAGACTTGGTTTTCTTGCCTTTTCTAGCTCCAGCCACTGCCTGTCACTCTTGCAGAGCCAGTGCGGTTGCTGGGTCTTTCTTGCACGCAACAGCTCTGTCCCTTATATGCTCTTCTTCATGCCACCACTCTGTAGCTAGGTTGTCCTGGCAGGATCATTGGACCAACTTTAAGGTCTCTGGTTAGCAATCTCAATTCTATCCACATCATCAGTTCCTCTTTGTCATGTACCGTATAATCACAAGTCCCTAGACACTGCAAGAGCAGGGGAGAGATTATATTATTTTGTATACTGTACTGCCCTATAGGAATATTACGATGCATAAATGAGATGTTGTCTATAGGGTTTGGGATGCTGCTGGTCACATAATCAAATGCTCACTAACTGTCCATTTTGACCCCATAATGTCTTGTGACTTGACAAATTGGATTTCATGTGGCTGGGTTGGCTGTTGGTGACTCTGTCTGGAGGGATGCTGTATTGACCAGTGCTAGGAGGGATGATAAAAGGATTCAGATAAATCAGAGATAATTCCACCTTGCTTTCAGAAGCTGAAGTTCAAGATCTGAGATGTCTTTGAAAGTATCTGATTCTCCACAGAAAACATGTGATTTGCCCAAAGCCAGTTTTATAAGTAACAAGGATAAAGCAGAATCCTCACAGAAACATGACCAATAGAAGAGGTTGCAAGCTACCCTTCTTTGGATCACCTTTGATTGGCCTGTGTGAGAAAAGAAGTACAGGGTGTTGTCGAGGTAACAAATTGGAATTGAAATGTCTTCTGCTCTTGTTGGACAGGTGGCTTCATGTTTTGGTTTCTCCATTTGTCAGATGTGGATAAAAGCCACATGTATCTCAAGGTGAGTCGAGAGTTGGGTGAGCTGCCACAGCTACAAAGCACAGCGCATAGTAATGCCTTGGCAATCCATATGGGTCAGGGACAGCTATGGCGTGCTTTGTATACACAGAAGACCTTGTTGGAAGTAATCACAGCTGAGAGTATTATTTGTCTGCTAGTCAGATGCTGAGAAGTGTGTGGGCTCTGATCATTATTTTGAAGACCCTACTGTCATGCAGCTCAATCTTAAGGTGGATGTTTATTCCATTAAACTTTCCTCCAGATTACATCATGCATAACCATGTGATGAACGTGTCTGGAAGGAGGTAGCCATTGTTCAAGTCTTACATAGAGAGACAATGGTTTCTGAATCTTTGTGGTGAGGAGGCTGGATTTGCCAGTTGAAGTGGATTATGACAAGTGGGCTAAGGGACAGATAGAAGAAAGCTGTGGTTTCTTGATTGGAAAGAAATATGCTATGGGACCTAGAGACAGCAGGAGGAATATCTTGTCTTGGATGGTTTTTAATCCCACAGCGGGAAGGACTGCAGATAAAGACAAAGATGATGAGAAACAAGATGATCCTGTAATGTCACAGGGCCTGGAAACAAGGATGCTGTTGTCTGCAGACAACCCTCGTTCATCTGTGTGAGACTAGTGATGGCATGGATTTATTCAAGACTAGTTGAGAGGGAAAGGCAAGAAAGCCCAGATTCTTTCCACTCTAAATAGAGGGAAGTAGAGCTGTGCTCTAGAGCGCATGTCCTTCGGAGCTAGCTGATCCAGTGGTACAGTCTGCACAGAGAAGATTACACCTTGGTCAGCCTCACATATACCCTCAGGATTCCTTCATGGACTCAATGAAAACCAAGTCTTAAGCTCTAACTGACAACAGCAAGGGTCATCCTTAGAACATGCAAATTGGTGAGGTCAAGAGGTTTCATCCAGAGTATTACGTAAGTGATCATAAGTGTTAAAAGTTGCTGAATTTTTTGGGTGTGGAGGTCACTGGCTTTATGGGGTGATCAGAGACATCAGTGACATTTCACCAGGGTCACTCTTTGAAGTCTTGAACACATTTACCATCATGGATCTTCTACATCCATGGGTCATTCATACTTGAGTTAGGAGATCATCAGGTTAACAAGACTGAAATCACTAGCTTGACATCATATCAGGACTCTAAGGTACATTGCAGTCTTATTTACAATAGCCAAGGCCTGGAAACCATCTAAGTGACCATCACTGAATAAATGATGAATAAAAGAAGTGGTATGGGTGTGTGTGCACGCACATGTGTGCTTGTGTGCTCACGTGCATGTGTGATAGGTCTGGGCAACAGGTACAAAACAAGAAAGAATAGCGAAATACCCAACGGACAGAAAAAAAAATGGATGAACACTAGTCCACTGTTCTCATGGAAACACAAACTAAAATTTCACAGTTTCACACACACACACACACACACACACACACACACACACACACACACAACTTCCTTTGTTTTCCAAAAGTCTGGTGGTGTGATCTTGTTAATTTATGATGGTTCTTTATCTGCTTTAGAAACCAGCCCTTTATTGGATATATAGATTCTGAAAATATTTTCTTCTGTTATGCAGCTTGCATCTGTAACATGAATCTTAAAGAGTCTTATTAACAAAATCAAACCTGAGGTCAGTTATTGGGGTGAAGCCGGAAGATCAGAGAGACAGAACAAGTCACAGCTATCTCACCTCGCCAGATCCTCAGCTGGTCTTGTTTCCTCAGACTGGAAGCCTCTATGTCCTAATCCAGAATGACTCTCAGCTGAACTGCTGCTAGAAGCCTGAATGCTTAACCAGGCCCAAATGCTTAACCAGGCCCAAATGCCTCTCCAGGGCAAATGCCTCTCCTGGGCAAATGCCTCTAGTTTCTGATCCTCACACCTTATATACCTTTCTGCTTTCTACCGCCACTCCCTGGGATTGAAGACTTGCTTTCTGGGATTAAAGGCGTGGGTCACCATGCTTGGGTGTATCCTTGAACACATGAATTTCTGCCTCTGGAATGCCAGGATTAAAGGCATATGCTACCACTGCCTAACCTCTATGTTTAATATTGTGGCTATCCTGTTCTCTGACCCCAGATAAGTTTATTAAGGTACACAATATTTTGGGGAACACAATACCACATTTCCTCTCTTTTTGTCTAAAATTAAAAAAGCTTATAACTAATACAAGAAAAACTATATGCAGTAAGTATATACAATATATACAGTCAAGATTACATTAACGATGTCTAGTCCATTAACATTTGTCAGATTCAGACAAAAAATTCCATTATATATATTAACAATGTCTAGTCCAGTAATATTTGACAAATTCAGACAAAAATTTTTCATTACTTATCTTATTTAAAACAAGTAGTTCCTTTTTAAAAGTAGATTCCATAATCTCCCTTTTTATCTTATCATATCCATATTCTCTCTTTTTTCTTTTCATAATACATTCAGTAGTCTACCTTTTGTCATTTTTATATCTTCCCTTTTTTCTCCAGGGTAGATTCAGTGATCTACCTATTTATCCTATTATTTCTTTATCTTTTTTCTCAGAGTAGATTCAATGATCTATCTCATATCTTATTTTCTTTTTCTCTTTTGCCTTCTAGGGGTGAAGATATCTTTAGGGAATCTTGAAAAGAAAATTTGGGGGTTAATTTTCAAGTCCTATATCATTTGTCCAGTCTCTTTATAATAGGAAATTTCAGGGCTTGTCACAAGTCCTTGTATGAGTAGTCTGTCAGGCTGGATCATTTCAGCTAGTCATCTCGAAATTGTCCTAAACAGTTTATAGTCCAAAGTTGATCTTTCCTGGGTGTTAATCAGCTTAATGGCTTTACTATAATCCTTGTAGAATCATCATTGTGGAGTCCTGTCATCTTTTTGAAGATTTCAAAGTCACTGTTAGGCGTGGTCATGGTTCATTGCAGACCTTTTTTTTTTTGTGCCTCCTCTGTGGTTTGGAGTAATCACAGTCTGAAAAATGTCTGTCTCTTGGAACCATGAACGTTCTTCCCTAGAAGAGAAAATCTTCACAGCAGTTTCTCCCCACCATTTGTCTTGCCAAACTTTTTCAAACTGACCTTTGCCGATGCTTTCTTGTAACATGATGGTCCTGGTAATTCTTCTCTGAACCAGCAGCAATAAACTCTTCGTCCCAGGTAGCAGCATCACCGCAGTCACCAACATGATGAGAAGCAGCCAGCAACGTGGAGCAGCAGCCATTGCCTCCATGGTCCCACTGCTGTTTGTGGCTCGGCCCCGGCCGAAGCTTCTCCTAGGTTGGCCTCAAACTCGGGATCCTCCTGCTTCTGCCTCCTTCAGTAAATCCTAAAGGCGTGCACCACCACGCCCAGCTCTCGCTATGGCTTGCTAAACTCTGACCTCTAGGCAACTTTATTTATTAACATACAAATAAAATCACATTTCAGTACAAATAGAATACCACTATATCTACCCCTTTCTAATTTAATAAAAAGAAAAAAAAGGAAAGTTGTAACTAATAGGAAAAACTATATACAAAAGTACAATAACTATATACAATATATACAAGTGATGAATACCTAAACAATGTCTAGTCCATTTGTATTTGACAAATTCAGAGAAAATAATTCCATTCTTATCCTAATTTGTTAAGTCCAAAATATACCTAATTCCTTTCTATCCTAACTAATCTTCAATTGTAACTAACTAATCTTCAACTCCCTCAGAGACCCAAGAAGGAAATAATATTACCTAACAAAAATAAAAACAGGAAGTGCATGCAAGCAGCTTCCAAAAAATTTGTGAGTTGACAGAAACAGCCAGCCGCCTGGACAGTCACCTGAGGTTTCTCCGCAGTGTTGGGGCATCATCTTTAGCCTATAGGCTTAGCGTATCTGACAGACTCATTTGTGAAGTAAGATGTACACAAGGTCAACAGTTCATGCATCCATCTCTCCTTTAATAGTATCTTGATGAACACAAGATTTTTAATTGTGCTACAGTTCATGGTATTCACATTTTCTTTATTAATGGTGTTCTTCTATGGGCATTTCAAGATATATTTCTATACCCCAAGGGTAGATGATATTTCCCAATGTTATCTTTTTAATTATTTTTTCCTTTTTTTATTTGAGTTTTTCATATAATATATTCTGATAACCGTTTCCCTCCCCCCAGTTCCTCCCAGATCCCCCTACCTTCCCATCCACCCAACTCCACACCTTCTTTCTCTCTCTTTAGAAAACAAACAAGCAAACAAATGAACAAAAAAGCAAACAAACCAGATTTTTTTTAAAGGAAGAAGCACAAGAAATACACAGACGACAACACACACACACACACACACACACACAGCCCATAAACACACAAAATGGAAACCATAATATACAAACAAAAGACAAAAATGCCCAAACAGAGCGATTTGAGACAAATAGTCTACAAAAAAATTCTATTGTGTTCATTTTGTCTGGGCTTGGGGCCTACCCTTGTGTGTGGTTACTACACCCAGTGAGACTCCATTGCAGAAAACTAATTTTCCTTTGCAACTGGATGTCAATTGCGAGTATCTTCTTGGTAAGGGATGGGAGCCTATTACTCACCTCAGCACTGGAACCCTGTCTGGCTTGAACCTGTGCAGGCTCTGAGCATGTTGCCACAGTCTGTCAGTTCCTGTGTGCATGCGTCCTGTTGTGTCTGGGAGACACTGTTTCCGTGGAATCATCCATCTCCACTGACTGCTACACTCTTTCTGCCTTCTCCTCCTCAAAGCTCCCTGAGCCCCAGAGGAGGAGTTTGATGAAGACATCCCACTTTTTGGACACTGAATATTCTAAACTCCCCCACTTTCTTTTTATTTACATTCCAGAATAAGCTTATTGATTTCTCAAAGATCATCTTCAGGGACCTTGAGATTGGATTGAAAGTAAAAATTGACTGGAAGAAAACTGAAATATATTCACAGTGTTGACTCTTTCAACCCACAAACTGTGTCCAACCCTTCCTTTCTTTTGTATTTTTATAGTTTATATTAGAGGTCTTATACACCATGTATTTGAGGGGGTTTGCTGAAATTATGATAATTTTTAAATGTTTCTTGTTAATGTGTGAAAACAATAGACTTTTTTATGTATTAGTCTTTATAGTAATATATATATATTGTATATATATATAATATATATATATAAAACTCCACTTCATGACTTTTAGTGCAGACACCTTTTCTGTCTTACATCTACAGTCATGGTGTCCTCCAGCCTCCCCACTTTTGTTTCTTTGGCTGGCCTGGATCCACCTGCGACAGGACTGCACAGAGAGGACTGTCCTTTCCTCCTGTTTGACCTCAGGGGACAGAGCTCTCTGTGTCACTCCCTTTGTTTTTGCTTTGTTTTAAAGCAGAAGTCTTAAAGCTCAGGAGGTTCAATTTTGTTCCCAGGTTAGAAAAAAAAAGTATTTTTTGAGTGTGGGATTTTATCAACTGTTTCTGAATCTGCTAGGATTATTCTGTATTTTTTGGGTGTGTATGTGTGCATATGCACATGTTTACACATTTATGTGTATACAGCTCTATGTGCATGCTTGTGGAGGCCAGAGGACAACCTCTGGTTCTGTTTGTCAGGCAGCATCTACCCTGTTTTTTGTTTGTTTTGTTTGGTGTTTTTTTTTTGGGGGGGGGGAGTTGGTTTATATCAAGACAGTGTCTCTCATTGGCCTGGGGCCATCCAAATAGACTAGTTGGTTGGCCAGTGAGCCTCAGAGACCTGCCTGTCTCTGCTTCCAGAGCTCTGTGATCACAAGTGTGCACTACCATACCCAGATGTGGGCAATTCAATTCTGGTTTTTATGCTTGTAAAACAAGAATTTGGGTGTTGAGTCCTCCTTCTCCTCTGTCTTTTAATACAAGTGATTACATTGTTTGGTTTCATGGCAGAAATCCCATTCTTTTTTCAGAACATGTTAATCTTTGATGTACCACTGCATTTAATTTGCTACAGTTTTCAGAGCTGTATGTTTATGTCAGAGTGAAATCATGTTGTGAAACATCCTGTTTTA
>CABHPQ010127106.1:0-21245 GCA_902168405.1 Peromyscus aztecus | reverse complement strand
ACAGGCAACTTGTGTCCAGGGCAGCCACGGCCCATTCCACAGGAGTGTCCATGGGTCATTTATCCCAGGAGAGTCTTCCCAGCCTTGTCAAAGAGAAGCCCCTTCCTTTTTAGGTTGTGGGGTTGGATTATGGCCACTCAGGAGCTTTGCTGTGCTTGGAATGTGGTGCTCATCACAGAGCCTGCTTCCCGAGGCTCAGGAAGATGCTGTGAGGATCTGGAAAAGGATCAGGAAGAAGTGTGACCACTTGTGGGGATGGAAACCTCTGAGTGGGTAGAGCTGAAGATGAGACTTGCTGTGGGCAGGAACAGAGCTCTGCAGGAAAAGAGATGCTGGCCAGAGGTCTGCATAAGTTCCCCATGAGGCAGGCACACCAGGTGGGGGGCAGGGCAGAACCCCGTTTGCAGAGCCTGAGTGGACAGGGTTGGAAACCCAGCAGCACCGGTTCTGTACCCACTCCTGTTCTGTATCCACTACAGTTCCATATCTACTCCAGAAGTCTCACGTTCACAGTATGTTTTCAAAGATGGGGTCCAGCTGAGAGATCTTAGTTTGTTCAAATTTCAGTTGTCTTGGTAACCACCAGGATGCTGACTCAGTGGAGATGGTCCAGGACTTTGTCATCTCAGATTGCTCGCAGGGAAGTTCCAGCCTGCTTCCTGGGTGTGTTGGCTTCTTTCCTTAGTGTAGGATCAGTTGGATCTGGAGAAAGATCTGCTCTCTCCTTGAGGAGGCTTTTTGTTCCGACATAGCTTCCAGAGAGTTCTAAAAGTCTGGGTTTGGTCAGGACTCTAAGCTTTCCAGTGTTTTCAGGGAAACTGTTGGTCTATGACTGGGTAGAACAGAGCGGTAGCAGGTTCTGAAGAGAGATGATAGAACTGACCATGAAGGCTGGGCTGCTGAGGTTCCTAGAAGGCTGATCTAGGTCCTGATGGCAGGTTTTTAAACTAATTCTGGAGCTGCTTAGAGTTTTTCTGTCCCATGAAACTTGGTCGGAATCTATTCTGAGGATTAAACAGCCAACAAAGCCTCAAGGGAAGCCCTACCATCTTATTAGACACGATGCTCTTCCTGATTATTGCTCTCAGACCCTGAGAGTTAGTCCCAAAGAACTCAAATAAGCTTCCAGAACCAAACTCAAAACCCAATGACATCACACTAGAGGAAAACAGGTTCAGACTTCTATCTCAAGGAAAACAGCTTGCCTTTAATCAAGCTACTTCTTTGCTTTATGTACCTACTGGCAGGAAATAGATTGAATGCATTTATAAGACGGTTCAGCCAAGGAGCTCAGGTGGCCTTGTGTGTGCCTTGCCCCCAGAGAACAGAGCAGGCTTTGAGAACAACCAGCACCTGCCTGGGAGGCCGGGTGGTCTGTGGCTTCTGGGTGGAGTAATTTGTGGCCGAGAGTTTGAGAGAGACATTTCTCCTTTACAAAGTGACCCTGAGCATGGAACCTTTTAATTAGCCCACAGATCCAGCCAGCACTGTGTGGGTTGACTGTCAGTTTCTTTGCCTTCTGCTGCCCTCCGTTGCCATGACAACATTCCTAACAATGGATTTATGGGGCAGCTGGGAGAAAGAGAGAATCTCAGAGAAGCCAAGCCCAGTGCCAGCTCCCTGGCAGAGAGTAAATATTCATGGGAAGACAGTGGGACTGAAAGCAGTTCTGTGGATGGGTTTCTTTATTCCCAGTTGACGCTGAGCTGGACAGGGTGGTAAAGTAAGGCTTGTTTATCTGAAGGCTAAAGCAGAGATGGAAGTATGAACTCTGGAGAGTATGCCTGGGCAGGGAGAAGCCTCCTCAGTTGTGACCTTCTAACTTCTTTACAACCATCAAATCTCTCTGTGAAGTGCACGGGATGGTCCTCACTGTTTTCTTCTTCCAGGTGCTGGAGACTGAGCTGTGAGTTTCACACGTGCTAGACATGTGCTCAACCACTGAACTGTGTCCCCTGCAGGACCTTTGCAAAGGAATGGGTCGTGAAACTGAACTCCCACCAACATGTGATTAACAGCTTTCTGAATGGTACTGGCCTCCCTGGTTTTGTGCACTCATTTATAAAGCAGTTTAAAGGCCCACTCTTGGGGATGTTTCAGGAACGGCAGGTCTAGGGGAAGATGCTGTGTCTTTGAAAGAGCTGGTACCTTTGGAGGCATCTTGACATCCATCTGTCAGATGATTAATTCGAGAAGGAAGATATGGAGGTTGACCACAGGCAAAGTGAAGTGAGGCCTGAATGTGGCCTTGACTATTTTATGTCTGGAGCCTGATCACAGCCATTTTGTGTCCCCAGAAGCCTGAGAAATAGTTGTCAAGGACACAAGTTTTTTTCTGGTACTGCTCATCCCTTTATTTCTTCTTTGTTTTCCATCAACTTGGCTGAGCCTGAACACATCTTCTCATGGTACCACACTTCCAGTCGTGGATTCCACACAGAGCTTCTCTCTCCTGTTGCAGTCTCCTGTGGCTTTGGTTCCCATGACTTCTCCCCACACCCAGGTTCACACGGCCCAGTCTGGATAAGAGGTGGCAAAACCAGGCTCCTTTCTACCATGTGATTTAGTCCCACACTGGGGACCATGGATTACAAATCAATACTTAGCTCCTAATAGGGAAAAGAGAAGGAGTATTCCATCAGTTGGGCTGGATTCCAGCTAGGTAGAAGAAATTCCACATCAGTACTTACATGAGCATCCACTAAGTGCTAACCATTGTAATTACATTACCTGCAGCTTGCTTGATTATTTAATTTGGCCTGTTGAGTAATTAATTACTATTTTATCAGCACTGTCGTTCTGCGGACAAGCATAATCACAGAGGGTCTGTGTTGTACTGAGACATGCCTGTTTCTCTCGATCCGATGTGACCTGATGTCTGGAGATGCTGTTCCCACAGGCGTGTTGGGTCCTCTTTCTAGACAAACGTGGCCTGAGTGCTTGCTGGGGGCTGTCAGGAGTGATGAAGACAGGAATAGTTTTGGGGCCATCACCACTAGTGCCTCTGAAAATAGAGACAGGAGGGTTTTCAACAGCGAGTAGCACAGTCGGCGTCTCCAGCGGTCAAAGCTACATGAAATGGGGAAAAAAGCTGCACTTAAAAATTTTGGCAGGCTCCTATTACTTGGAAGGCAGGGCTGGCAGAAGAGAATACTGTTCTACTGAAGACATGGATGCGGATTTGGAGAACACGCTTACAACATGTGTATCCTACAGGACTGTTATCCACAATATACAAAGAGCTCTTAAAACTCAACAATTATCAAGGAGATAACCTAGTTATAAAAATGTTCCAAAGGTCTTAACAGACATCTCATCAAAGACAAAAGCAGCATATTTATGAAAAGATGTCCGGTATTGTGTGTCATTGGGAAGGTGCAAATCAAAACACTGAGATACAATGCTACAGCCCCTAGAGTGGCTAAGATCCCCAGTGCTGACAAGACTGAATGCTGGTGAGGGTGAGTAACAACAGGAACCATCATTCATTGCTAAAAGATGGCATGGTCTCTATGGGAGACACTTTGATAATATCTCACAAAAGTGAAATGATCACCACACAACTTTTTAGTTATGCCCATATTTACTTACCCAAAGAAGTTAACAAACTCATGTCCACACCAGAACCTCCTCGTTTGTTAATAACAGTATTATTTATTCATAGTGAAAATTAGAAGCAAGCAGGTTATGTTTCAGTAGTTAGGTGCATAACTAAACTTTGCTCTATCTAGACAATAGACTATATTCAGTGCTAGAAAGTAAACAGCTGTAAGTGGTGAGAAAACATAAGAAATTTAGATAGAGCCAATCTAAAAAGTCTGTGTAATGAGTCTAACAATATGACCTTCTGGGAAAGGTAACACCAAACAGTTAATTAAAAAAAAACATTAATTGCTGGAGACAGAGGGGAGGGAAGCACTGAACAGGTAGATCACAGGGGGTTTGAGTGACAGAACTCTCTACTCAGTGCACTTTATAAAATGTGATCACACATTTGTTCAAACCCATAGGAAGTGAATGCCTTGATCTCAGTTATGGATGCATGGATGCTTCGGTTGGGTTCATCAGTGGCAGCAAGGTACTACTGGGGTGCAGGATGCTGACAATGGTAGAGAGCACGAGTGTGAGCACAGGAGAAGCATAGGAACTTTTTGTACCTTATTCAGTTTGTAGGTGAAGCCAAAACTACTCTAAAAGTGAAAAACACCAAGTTAATGGGCACGTAACTGAATAAAAGTACAACAGCCACTTCAAGATTACTAGGGAATTGTGGCCTTTGTGACATGGGGCTCCTCGACTCCAGCTATAGAGTTCTGCAGCTTAAACAATTGTATCAGACAGATGAGGACATAGTTGAATCCTAAGTTGGGCATCCAGCATTTCCTCTCTTTTGGTGAGGCTTCTGGAAAAAATCAGAATGCTGGCTAACTGCTCTGGCTCTGTGATGTCCTGGGTTCTGAAGAAAGATTACAGTGAACGTGGTGAACTCTGGAAGGTCATACACCTCCTCACATTGTCTCTGGGGAATTCCACTCTGGGAAGTGGAAGCTTTTCCAGTGACTCAGTTAAAACAAGAGGTGCAGAAAATGCTTAGGAAGCCTTTTTCTGTACAAAGATTTTAATCACATTCAATATATAGCTTTCTCAATTAACCTTATTATAACAGCTATAATTCATTAACTGACCCACCACTGCCAAAGACATTCAAAATTTATAAGAACCCTGTGAGAAGGTATTGTCCTCTTTCTCTTATAAATGATCAAGTCAGGTTCAGATCGGTCGTGTGACATCCCAAGGGCCCCTGTGCAGTAGGTATAGCTAATTCAGGGATTCCAGCTCCTGCCTGGCTGCGGGGGAAATGCTTCCATTGCAGTCCAATGCATTCCACATCCCGTCCTGGTCCAGCCCAGGGAAATTCCTGCTCAGCCATCAGAAAACTTGAACCCACCCTTATGATTTCATATCATTATAAGAAATATAATCAGATCACACTGAGAATTTTAGAAGTTTATTGTATAGGCAAGAGAATAGTTGGAGCACCAGGGGGCCCCACACCAAAGTAGGAAGAGGAGATGCCAAGCCAAGGCTTTACAGGCTAGCTTACCTGCCAAAATGAGAGACTGTTCATTGTTTGCCATGGTTGTCTGTCACAGCAGGCTTTTCCCCCACAAACAGTAGGAGATTGGGTAAGAGTAGTTAGTGTCTTAGTCACTGTTCTATTGCAGTAAGAGACACCACTACCAAGGCAACTTTTATAAAAGAAAGCATTTAATTGGTGGCTTGCTTGCTGTTTCAGAGGTTGAATCCATTATCATCAGGGCAGGGAGCATGGCAGCATGCAGGCAGATAGTGCTAGAGCAGTACCTGAGAGCTACATCCTGATCTGTAGGCAATAGACAGAGATGGGGCCTTGCATGGGCTTTTGAGACCTCACAGTCCATCCCTAGTGACACAGTTCCTCCAACAAGGCTACACTACCTAGTCCAAATTCTGTCCAATAGTTCTGCTTCCTGATGACTAAGCGTTCAAATATATGAGCCTGTGGCGGCCAGTCCTGTTCAAACCACCACAGGTGGCTATCTGTGTCATTTTGGGAGGTGGAATTGAAGACTCTAAGACACTCAGGGGCTAGCCCAGGTTTTTCTTGCAAGTGGGATCTGGTTTTATCTGCTTGGGGGCACTCACATCTGGCCTGAAGTTGACTGCATTTCAACACCATCTTCCAGCAGGGGTTGCTTTAGCTATTAAAGTCTGTGCTTTGATGATGCCCACTTGAAAGCAGCCAAAGGCTGAAGCCATGTTCTCTTGCTCATCAGTGGCCAGTGGCTCCTCACTCTGTTTCCCAATCTGGTTCAGATTAGGAAGTCACAGAATTCCTGACATCTCCGGCCATGCTTGTCAGCCTGAAGGTTTGAACCTCAGAAATCATACCAGCTCTCTGCCAGGCAGTCCCTGATGCCAGCTCTCCCACCAGCTCTGAGTGTCAGGAGCTCATCCATGGCTACCTGACCCCTGCCTGCCTCTGTGGAGGGCTATGCAATCTAGAACTTTTGGTAGCTAAGTTCCAGATCACTCTTTAGGCATCCTCTGCCGGTTATCCTGTGCTGCTGGAAGCAGACACTCATCTCTACGAGGGTCTAAATTGAGAATCAAAACCAGTGAACATGGGGAAGATTAGGATCGTTTGAACAAGTTTGCTTGGAGTCTTTATGATATGAACTGACAGTGCAGGAAAGGTGACGGGGTTGGTGTGTGCATCCTCAGGAGGAAGTGCACCTCACAGGAAAAGGCAAACTCGAGGTCACTCTTCAATTAGGAAGCAAGGGATCCATTTCCTGGTCTCGCCTATGTACCAATCCTCTTGGCTCAACTCTGTGTCCCAGGCCTACTTAGTTTTTCCATCATTGTGCTCTTCTCAGGAGAAATAAAATATTCCATCCCCACTGTTTTAGGGTTATCATCCGTGTGATGAAACACCATGACCTATGGTGATATTTTAATTGTATTGAAATGTGATTTTATTTGTATGTTAATAAATAAAGTTGCCTGAGGGTCAGAGCTAATAGCAAGCCATAGCAGAAACTGGGCGATGGTGGTGCATGCCTTTAATCCCAGCTCTTGGGAGGCAGAGCTAGGTGGATCTCTGTGTGTTCAAGGATACAGCCAGCATGGAGACACACGCCTTTAATCTCAATACCAACCATAGAAGACCTGGAGGTCTGTACAGACAGGCAGTGACGAGGAGATCATGTGGTTGGGTTTACAACCAATGAGAAGGCAGAATAGAAAGTCTATAAAAAAGACAAACAGACAGGAAGTAGGTCTCTTGCTGAGGAAGATAGCAGCAGCAGTGAAGGGTAAGGTTTTTAGCTCTTAGTTATTGCTCTGACCTCTTGGGCTTTCATCTTTGCATTGGTTCTGTGTTTCTTATTTAATAAGATGGTTACATCTACTATGATCAAAAATAACTGGGGAGGAAAAGATTTATTAGGCTTATATATCCTGAATCACAGTCCCTTGAGGGAAACCAAGGCAGGGACTCAAACTGGGCAGGAACCTGGAGGCGGGAGCTGATGCAGAGATCATGGATAATTGTTATGTACACGCTTGCTCCTCATGGCTTGCTCAGTCTGCTTTTTTATAGAACTTGGGACCACCAACCAGGGAAGGCACCACCTGCAATGGGCTAGGCCTGCCACATCAATTACTGAGCAGAAGGGTGCCCTACAGGCTTGCCTGCCCACAGCCCAACCTTCTGGAGGCATTTTCTCCATTGAGATTCCCTCCTCTCATATGACTCTAGCTTGTGTCAAGTTGACATAAAACTGTCCAGCACACCCCTCAGCCTCCATAGACAATACAATGGAGTACTGCCTCTGCTCATGGGAATGTGAGGAAAATACTCAAACGCCCAGGCCTCACTTGAACATTTTTACAACAAACAAATTGAATGTTATTTCTATGTTGATATAAAATGACAGAAATGCTATCTATATACTAATTTGCCGATAAAGCAAGTCAATATTCTCCCCTTGGATTTATCTGTGTCCCCTTTATTTCAAAACCAAGAAGCATGGCATTACAACTTTCTGTTACATGGTATGTGTGTGTGTGTGTGTGTGTGTGTAACATATATGCAAATAATATATGTGTATATGATATGTATATGTATATGATATATATATATGTATGGATATACAATTTCTCGTACTCTTCTCTATGAGAAAGGGAAGAAAGGAAGGAAACCTCACCTGTGTCAGACTTTGTTTGGGAGTTTCTCTGAGTGACGGATTGATACTTTTAAAGATTCAATTCACTTACTTTATTCTGTCCATACTCATCTGGTATTTGAATTCTTTTTACTTGGCCACAGGAAAAATAAAGCCTATATGGAACTACCTTTTTGTAATCAGCAGGACAGGCAACTGCCCCGTTTCTTGCCTCTGAGTCGTCACATTGTTCTCATGTTCCCGTCCCCTGACACCGCTCTTACAGTAAGATGGGTGACGCCACCGCTGACTTGGTGCCATCGGCGCCTTATGTCTTACTAGGTCTGAATTTCGGAGTAGACGGCGGGTCTGTGCAGATGAGTGCAAATGTAAGACACACGAGGGTCGAAAGAGCCAAACAGGTGCAGAATTTGCTTAAATGCAATTTAATTTCAAGATGCAAAGTCTGTTATTTTCTGGAAAGTTCAGGAGAAAATAATAAAACATTTGCTGCACTGGGAGCCACAGAATGCATAAATTAGCAAAGGATGTACACAGACAGGATCATTCTGAATGCACAACAATCTGCATTTTGTCGTTTATCATTGCCTCACATAAATAAGGGGCAATTTCAGTTCTGCCATCCCCGCTAGAAAAGTTGACATGTTTTGGCATCTTCATTTAAAATGCTGCATGCTGTCTTCAACAGGACTTTTTTCATACTGTATTTGTTAATCTATCATAATGAGAATCTATAATACAGGCTTTCTATCTGGGCACAAGGTGCAACGAAGTTGAGAATACATTTTCCTGGCACGAAACACAAATTATGATTTCCATAATGGGCTGCAGTTCCCTGCAAAATGCATCCTATTTATTGAAAGTGAATGCTAAACTGTTAACAGTGTATTTTTTTCTGTGTTTCTCAAATTATTATTTTATGACCAGGAATGAAATATGGATTGCAGCTATAAAAGCCTTTATATGTGACATCAATCCTGAACCATTTGCTGTAGCAGATTCTGAAGAAATGGATGGTCATAGTCTGAACACAGCCTTCTGAATGCCCAGGCAGCTTTTGGTAACTGCTCCATTGGGCCAGACTATTAGGCCACGACAGGGGATCGGCACCTTGATGATTGTGTGATGGTATATGACAGCTATCGAAGGGCGTGTGTGATTGTGCATGTGTATGTGCAAACTTCCCTTTATCAGGACAGAGTTCCTTGCCTGAGGTCTTCCCTAATCTAGTACCAACTCATCCAAACTCGGTACTGACACCTCACCCTGCTGTCCATCTTTTAAGTTGAAATTTCAGAACAAATAAAGAAATTATTCCATAACTTATCCATGATCACTAAAATTGCAAGTAAGATTTGGACAAATCTCTGGAAATAAGGTGTTCTATCTCTGGAGCTGAAGCCCTCGCTGCTGTTGTAAGACACCGTTGTTGGCTCTGCTGAACAGCTGCAGGTTGTGTGGTGGTGATGGGGGAGCCTTACTCCCTCAGGATCTTCGAGTGTTGAAGAAGAGTTATGGGGTCTAGGACTTTTGTGAATTTGTGAGGAGTAGGAAATACAACTGGGTCATGTTAAGCCCCCTAGACCAGAGGAATAGGTCCCTACATAAGTAAGCCTGGGAACCAAATAGAGCAGGTGCTGTCTACACATTTTCCTAGCCTCCCTGCTGAGAACATGCCCTCTGGCTGAGCTCAGACCATCGACTCCGTTCTTGCAGGACAAGCACCGTCTGGCCCAGCAGTGGTGGTGGTGGTGGTGAGGCTGACCTACCTAACTTGGAAACCCTGAGTGAGTAGCAAGCTGAATGTAGTTGTGTCATTCACAATGATGACACTATTGTCGTATCAGTGATTTATGAACATGAAAAAGGGTGGTATTCATTAGTTTCTTCAAATGCTGATGGAGACTTTATAGCTATAAAACAAAAGATGCTTCACCTGGAGACTTAGAATAGTAAATAGCTTTTAGAGTATGAACGACTGTGGGTAATTATAACTTACATACATAAGAGGTTCCTGTGCTCCATTACAATTTATACACATACAGTGTGCTGGCTAGCATTATGACATGACACAAGCCAGAGCCATCAGAAACGAGGGAGCCTCAACTAAGAAAATACCTCCACAAGATCCAGCTATAGGCAAGATTGTAGAGCATTTTCTTAATTACTGATTCACATGAGAGGGTCCAGCCCTTGGTAGGTGGTGCCATCCCTGGGCTGGTGCTCCTGGGCTCTATAAGAAAGCAGGCTGAGCAAACCATGAGCAGCACTCCCCTATGGCCTCTGCATCAGCTCCTGCCTCCATGTTCCTGCCTTACTTGAGTTCCTATCCTGACTCCTTTGATGATGAACTGTGATGTGGAAGTATAAGCTGAATAAACTCTTTCCTCACCAAGTTGCTTTGGTTATGGTGTTTCATCACAGCAATTGTAACCTTAACCAATGTAGTTGGAATTTTCTTTGGGTCACCAACCAGCTCCCAAATAAAGACACGGAGACTTATTAATTATGAATTCTCAGCCTTAGCTTAGGCTTGTACCACAATTCTTTTAACTTAATTTAACCTATTTCTATTCATCTATGTTTTGCCTTGGAGCTTTTTACCTTTCTTTCATTCTGTATATCCTACTTTCCTGCTTCCTTTGTGTCTGTCTGTCTGGCCCTTGGTGTCTCCCCAGCATCTCTCTTTTTTTTTCTCTTCTCCAAGCCTAAATTCCTCCTCCTACTTACTCTCTTTGCCTGGAAGTCCCACCTATACCTCCTCCCTCTCTATTGGCCATTCTGCTTTTTATTAGACCAATCAAGTGCCTTAGGCAGGCAAGGTAAAACAGCAACACATCTTTACATAATTAAATAAATGCCACACAACTTTACACAGTTAAATAAATATTCCACAACATAAACAAATGCAACACATCTTTACACAGTTAAACAAAAGCAACACATCTTTACATAGTTAAACAAATGGAACACATCTTCGCATAGTTAACAAATCTTCTGCAACAAACCAAGACATAGAGGTTCCTGTGTTCCAGTGCACCATACCACAAACATCATGCTTGGCATCTGTCTTTCTGTCTGACCCGCAGATCCTCAGTCTCCCATTGCCTTCTGAAGCAGGTACTGTTTTCAGTCCCCTGGCTGTAAAGGTTGAGCCATATAGGTTAGATCCACTCCCTTCCTTCTTCTAACTCCGGGTTTTATCCTAGTGAGGTTAGATCATTAGTCTGTGTGTGATATGAGGCAGAGGTCTTTTTTTTGTTTTCCTGTTTTTGTTTTTGTCACTCACAATCTGCATTTGTCAACAGTCTCACCACCCAGTCTTTCTCCACGACCTGTGGGACACTGCCGGGTGTTAAGTTGCTGTCTCTGAAACTGACTCTTCTCTCCCATTGGTCCGCTCCCGCCTGTGCTTGTGTATCAACTCACGAATCTTATTACTAGGAATTTGTTGGATGTTATAATAGCTTAGTGAAGTGAATTCAAGACACCCACAAATCTGTTTTCTGTGATGGTACCTTCCTTTCTACTTTGTTTCTGTTTGGGTGACTATGAATTCTATGCATTAAGCAATTGTTTAGATGAATTGTGTATCCTGAAACATTTGCAAACACGGGACGTATTGTTTTTATAGTCCAAATAGATCATTAATTACATTGTTTCTCTTTGTAGACGCTGTGGCTTGATGGCAGTGATTGTTGTGTGTCTTCCTTTCCCATCAGGGCTGGCTAGTTTTTACATGAACTTGACACAAACTGGGGTCATGTGGGGAGAGAGAATCTTCGCTGGGAACATGACTCCTTACTGGTCTGTAGACGTGTATGTAGGGCACTTTCTTAGTTGATAGTTAATGTGGAAAGGTCCAGCTCACAGCGGGTGGTGCTGCCCCTGGTCAGGTGGCCCTGGGTGGTAGAAAGAATCAGGCTGAACATGCCGTAGGAACAAGCAGCTCTCCTCCCACCCCTCCACGGTCTCTGTCTGCATCAGCTCCCGCCTTCTCCAGGTTCTGCCCTGTTGAATTTCTGTCCTGACTTCCTCCAATGACTGACTGTGATGTGTAACTCTATGTTAAAATAAACAATTCCTTCCTCAAGGTGTTTTTGGTGTTCAATCCCAGCAACAGAAACCCCAACTAGGATGCCATCTTTCCAGATGCTGTTCTTCACTTTTCTCCTCATAAGGGACTGTGGTGAGCAGTAAAGGCGGCTGGGGGATTTTTGCCAAATCGTTAAGGAAATAACATGTACAATTTCCCCTGTTATTTTTGTTTTCTGTTGTTTGAAAAATTTGAACTCGATAAGTAGTAGTACCTAGTTATAGTTATGTTTTGTATAAATTCAGGTACTATTTTTCTTTTAACCTATCAAAACTATAAATTAACAGGCAAATACTTATTAGTGGTGAACCATCATTGAATATTTAGAATATATTTTTCCAGGTTTGTATTATACTTTATTTTTTATTTAATTCTTATACTAATTTGGCATTTTAAATGTTTCCAAGATATTTTTATTATTACATAGATTTTCAGGTTTTTTATTGGATAATTTCTGATACTCATTATTTTCAATTTCTATTGTATTTGTGATTGTGATCATTTTTTGTTCCATATTTTGTTCTTAGAGATTTCATTTTCTTCTCTTGATGAGCTTTGTCACGTTCATAGCCTCTGCCACAGTTTTTCTTTCAGTAAGACCATCTCTTCCTCTCCTTTCCATCTTTCCCATTTTCCCGGAGAAAGCAGGGGAGGCAGATGTGCTCAGAAGAACCCATGCCCCTGGTTACTGTACAGAGAGAGCCTTTCCACCCTTGTCGTGGATAAGACATCAGAAAGCCAGTCACTTTCAAGCAGTGGGAGAGAATGTGGATGCTTCTGGCTTGTTCGTGGCCTGTGGTTTACAAATTTCCTATAGCAGAATTTTCAGGGAGCAGCGAGTTTCTCTTCCCATGGTTCCACTAAAGGCACAAGTTTTTAGCACACCAGCCTGGATCTGTGGTCCGTTTCCTTCCTCCCAGCAAGAGTTTGCTTCAGCATCCCCATGCCAGTTACGCCGACTCTTAGTAGCCTGTTAAAAATTCAGCCAGGGCTTTTCTAGGTTCTTACACTTCCTTATTTCTATCATTTCATCTTCCCACTGTGACTCACAAGTTTCTTGTTCACTGTACCGAGGGGGACAGACACATGCCCAGTATGGCAAGGATTCTCACCTGCCCACTGAATAACATTTCAAATGACTGCTTCACAGTGGTTGCGTGGACAAGTGCACAGCTTCACTGTCTCTGTAATGTTGTAGCTGTCCGTCTCCCACAGGCCTCTCCACAGCAAACTCAGGAGCTGGTTAACCTTTTAATGGAGGCAGATTGAATTACTCGTACTGAGTTTGGCTTTTCCTTTTATTCTTAGCTACTAAGGAGCTTCTGGGAAGACTCAGGAGCAAACTGTCTGGTCTTGACTGAGCACAATATTTGATTTTAGTTATAAACTTCTTTTTCCGGTACATACTTTCATATGTTGGGGAAAACAATTCTATTCACTGTAGCGCACTTTGAGAGGACTGGATGGCCAAGCCAGGGCCCTAACAGGCTCCCTTAGCAGCCCTGGCATGGACCAGACCTTAGTTTCGGTTCACTAGAATGGGCTGGAGCTGAGTAAGCAATTCTTAGGAAAACCACAATTTAGGGGCAACCAATCAACAGGTGCCCCCCAAACCCCTGCAGGCTCAGCAGGCCCCCAAGCCCCTTCTGCTGGCTCAGCAAGCCCCCAAGCCCCTTTTGCTGGCTTAGCAGATGCCACACCCCCCCCCCCCCCCCCCGAGACTTCTGCTAGCTAAAGATCGCTTTCCCTACCCTCTAGTCAACAAGCCCCTAGACACTATACGCACCCCCCATCACCAATAGGCCCCTAACCACTACAGCCTCCCACCAATCAGCTCCCAGACTAATCCTTCCTCTGCCAATCAGCACCAGATTAATCCCTCCTCTCTGGAATTCCCCTAACTCTGCTTAAAAGGAGCTTGCCATCCCACTACGGGATCACTATTTGCCACCCCATCATGCTGGAAATAAACGCTCTTGCTAAATTGCATATGTCACTGTTGGTCTTTCTTGGGGGACTTCTCTCAGACCCTAACACACTTATTTACATGCATATTGCTTGTGTATTCTGTCTTCTTAACTGATTGTCTAAAACTTTCTTTACATCTGAACTGCTCAAGTCTTTGGATGATAGTCTGAGCTGGTATTCAACTGTTTACTCAGGGATTTCTCATTCTTTTCTTTCTTATATGTCTTTCTTTTTTTTTTTTTTCTTGTTCTTGGGATCAAACCTAGGTCATTGTATATGCCAGAAAAGGGCTCTGCAATTAAACTATATCTCCAGCACCTAAGGAATTTAGAGGCAAGAAAGTGTTTCCACAGTGTGAGTAAATTTTTATGTTGTACACATGAAGCTTCTTTAAGCAACACACTTTGTATTTCTGTCAACTGGGGCGCCCAGGACTTTGCATGTGCTTGGGAGTCCAAATGTGTAAATGATTCCATGGAATTTCAGAGAACATTGTGTACACGATTCACTGAAGCCAGGGAACCCTAGCTGGTGAGGAACTTGATACTGATGTGTGTAGAGGCCAGAGCAAGTGTCTCCATGCAGGGGTCTTAGAGGGCAGGAAAGAGATCCTACTTCACAGAGGGGGAAGCAGACATGATGGGTTTGATACTTAAGAAAGGATATTTCAGATAGTTTAACGAATAATATACTAATTCCTCAGTAAAACCATGTTGATAGCTTGTATAAGTTTGTAAACTAAAGAGGGAAAAAGTGCCGTGAACAGACTTTTAGTAGACAGAGGAAGGATAAGAAGTGGAATATGTTTACTAAGCCAATCTTTAGTACATTCAGAAGTTCCACAGCCCAAGAACTCCCCAGGTCACTGAGATTGCACACTGTCACTCACAGTACCTTACAAGGGTGTAACTGAGTGGCAAGAAACCATGTCTAGGGAGTTCCTACCTGAAGCATAACTGACTCCTTAAGACTTCCTGTTTTGTACCATGATGAAATATCTCATTTTGTGTTATTTGGAGAAATTTTAAAAGTTAAGCTGTGTACTCCCATTGTGGAAACTACAATTTTGATCTGGTATTGCTGATACCAGAAAAAGGGTTGGGGATCAGAGGGCAGAAATTGAGAGTGAGGAGCTGGAGTGGGAGAGGCAGGTTCTCTGAGGCTGGGAAGGGAGGACTTGGGAGTCCCTGAACCAACTGCCCACTGTGCTCAGCCCTGGACAGAGGGGACCTGGGCACTGGGATCTCCCAAATCCCTAACAGCGCCACATCCTTACATGGCATAGACACTCCCAAGAGTACTGGTCCCAAGATATGGCTCAGGGAGGTTAGAAAGTGTGTCCCCATGGCAACCAGTGAGGACTTGTGATCACTACCAAGAGAAGTCAGCTAAAGATTTGGCCCAGAGTAGGTGATAATGCCTGTAAGTGAATGTGCTCACTGACCTCTCGTGACCGCCATGGTAGTATACCTGCACTCACAAACACAGAACAATAATCAAATAACTAGAAAACGTTCGGCCCAGTCAGTCTTTCTAGAGTATGAGTGACCTTGGAAGGGGGAGACCCAAGAGACCCACGTGTCTCCATGGAGAGGATAATTAAACAGATCTATGGGATTTTTCTTTGAAACAAGAGCTTTTCTAGGCTCTTGAGTTGGTGGACTGAGATAAGTACCTGCTGAGCCATTGTGTCCTCTGGCTTATCTCGCCGGACTTCAGCAGCTTTAAAGCTCCTAGAAGACACTGAACGAGAACCACAGCTAACATCACCAGACTTTCCTAGTTTCTGAAGAGCAAAGGTCAGAAACAATTTAGGGAATGCCATTATTTTGGGTCAAATTCTTCACTAGCTCCCAGTAAACCAAACCAGAGTAGACTTGCTGATATTAAATGCTATGTAACCATGTGGACACATTAAAACACGGGAAAATTCTCCCAAAGTCAATGTCGCCAAAAATACAAATTCACCACAACCGACTGAAAAGTGTGAATTTAGGAAAGGGCTTTAAGGATTGCAAGGAGAATAACAGATGAAACTGGAAACTGAGCTACAACTTTACATTTTGCCTGTTGCTTGCTCCTGCTTAAGCCACCTTACAGACGTCATCTCCACTGCGCTCAGCAGAATTCTTCTCTTTTGTCATGTAGAATGTTCTGAGACCCATGAAATGCTAAATGAAAGTCATTTGATGCCTAAAAATCAATACGTTGGATTTTTGTTGTATTTTGGTGTTTGTATATATTTGTGTGTACACGTGTGCACATGTGTATTCTTGTGTGTACCTGCATATGCATGTGTGTACACATGTATATATTTGTGTGTGCATGTGTGTGCACATGTGTGTGGAGGTCAGAAGTTGATGTTGGGTGTCTTCTTTAATCACTTCCTCTCTTCTGTTTTGAGGCAAGGTCTCTCACAGAAACTGGTGCCCGTGGACTCAGCTAGGCTGGCCGGATGCAGAACTCCAGGATCCCCCTCTCTCTGCTGGCCCAGAGCTGGGATCACAGCTACTTACCATGGAGTTTAGCTTTTTTTCTTTAATGTGAGTACTGAGGGTTGAACTCAGGTCCCTGTGCTGGCAGAACGAACACTTTACCTACTGCACCATCTCCCAAGCCTTGATTTTTTTTCTTTCCTTTATGGAATCACCTGTGCACAGGAAATCATGTGACACAGGAAATCATGTGACACAAGCCAATCAAAAATTCTTATTCAAGCAAACCACGTGTGCTTCACTATCATGAGCTGTGGGCCAGTCCTCATCCAGGCCTCTTCCTGTGTAGATTCAAACACCTGCCCGCTCCTGAGCATTGCCTGATGGATGAGGTTTGCAGATGTTCTCGTAGGCACTGGGCACTGGCTCTTGTAAGCACAGGCACATCTTGTTGTTATCAAAAATTAGCATAAGTGTAATGCTAATGCTACATTAGAGAAGACTCTCTGGTGTAGTTTGTGTTTACCCCTCACTAATGGGCCCTCTGGGAGGAAAGAAAGCCTTTTACACGTGTAGTTTTCTGTCACAGACATGTTAATGTGGCTGCTAAGACTTTGTTTATCCTACATAGAAAACCTGCTGAGCCTATACTGGCATTTATACACATGCAATTTTGAAACACTTTTCCCCACAAAGGCAATTCATATACCATGCAGAATTAAAATGTTTGCGCTGGGGCAGAGTCTCCATGCTTTGTTCCCTTGGGACCTGGGGTGCGAAGCTGAGTGAGTCTCTTCTGGACGTGGAGAGATCCCTGAGGGGGAGGTGTCTCTCCACACCAAGTTGGCAGATAAAGGTTATTTTATTTCCTGGGTTTGAACAAATGGTATCAACAGCGGAAAGTGTGTGCACAAAATCAGCAGTTGAACTGTTGAAACAGGCGGTTTCTCCTGCAAGTGCACGCTAGACCTTACTCATTTGTGTCTCGCTTCTGCAGCGGGAGGAGGGAGAGCAGGACAGCCTGAGCAGGCCTCGGTACTGCCCTGGTTTGGAGCCTGTCAGCAGGTTCTGCCTTCCGCTCAGAGCCTCCGCGTATGCACAGTGTCCACCGGGCTGTCAGCGAGGACTGGGCAGGGGTACTGGGCAGGGGTAGGCCAGTCCACGCTATGTGCATAAAGCGTTTCTCTAGTTTTTATACAACTGAAAGGAGCAGCTTGAAAATCTGTTTTATTTTCCCCACTTCTAATAATGTCAGTTCCAGATGAAATGGCAGAAAAGCCAAGATGGAGAAAATGTTCTGAGAAATCAGCTAGGAAAACTAGACTGTGCTGGTTATAGATGCACAAGTAAAATTTAGCTTGTTCTGTGGCCATGCAAGCCAGACAGTGGAACAGCGAGCCACTTGGCACGGTGTGCAGCTCGTGGCCCGTGGTGGCCCCAGATCCAGCTTCTTATGCTCTTCGTAGCTGGTGAGTACAGCACTATAAAGAACAATGTTCTGCTTCCAAGAGCCCTCTCGGAGCAGCCTGGCTTCTCTTACCTTTGCTCCAGAATCCCACACTATCTGTGGCTGTTCTGGATTTATTAGACTGACTTACAGGCCTGAGGTCCAGCTAATCCAATGACCGGTTGTGAATGGAAAGTCCAAGAATCCAGAGGTTTCTCAGTCCGCAAGGCTGGATGTCTCAGCTGGTCTTCAGTATATACTGGAGTCCTGAAGAAGTAGGCTCTAATGCCAGTGAAAGAATGTTCTTGCTAGCAAGGTGAAAGCAAGCAGGCAAAGAGAGAGAGCTTCCTTCTATGTCCATACATAGGCTTCCGACAGAAGATGTGGCCCAGATTAAAGATGTGTCTTCTTAATGTAAAGTTACCAATTAGAAGTGCACCTACCTACTTAAAATTAGGCAAAACTCCCCCACAGGTATGTCCTCCGTTTTTTTGGATTTTAGTTAGTTGCAGATGTAGTCAATTGACAAGTACAGCTGTTGCTCGCACCATCTATTAGCTTGGGTGTTGTTTTCTGGTCTCAGCCAGCAATAAGAAATTGTGTATTATAGAGCTTCAAAGGTGCCATGAAGACTTGTCTGGGGCCCTATGAGAATGTATCCAGATTCCTCTCCAGGTTCCTCACTCCTTGTCCATGTGAACCCATCAGATGTGTCAGGTTTTCTGGGTTCAACTTTCCTTTTTGGAAATTGAGATTGAAATAACATTGACTCAATTGAGTCAACAGTGCATTAAAGTGACCTCAGAGGGGACTAAAACAACATTAAGGAATGAAGGAGAGACAGAGACAGAGACAGAGAGACAGACAGACACAGAGACACAGAGACACAGGCAGACACAGAGACAGAGAAACGTAAACAGAGACTTCCTCTTAGAATAGTTCACCAAAAGCAAGCCCAAATTTAAATTCTCCATCTCTTCCACTCCTCCATCATGTCTTCTGTCTGTCTTTAGTTTGTGGTCTGTGGCCTGTCTGCTCTTGTCTGTCTGCTGTGTATGTGAGTGCATATTTATGATCTGTCTGTCACTAACAAAGGGCTTTGCTCTATATTTATTGAACAGCACAGAAAACACAATATGGGAAAGGGATGACTTTTTATAGAAATCTTTCACAGAGTCTTACAAGTTTCTTTACTGCTCTCAGCTGACCCAGAATAGCACTCAAAGTTGTCAACAGATACTATCAACCTATATCCACAAGTTGCTTCCAATGTTTATAGTAGATGTTTATTTTGCTTAACAGTACCTTTAACCTGTTGGCTGTTCCCAGGAATGAACACACACACACACACACACACACACACACACACACACACACACACACGATTTTAGCTCAGGAGTATAGAAAGTGTATACAGCTTAGGCTGTAAAAGAAGATTGCCTGAGGAATCCAAGGTATAATAAGGTTGGTTACATCCTCTTAAAGGCAAACAGGCTGAGCATACAGTAGGAGATCAGGCTAAAGACTGAGTCTTAATTAATCTCACAGAATGGTATTAACTTGGCTGAAAGGTCGAGGAAAATTTCAGACTCTTTGAAAGCAGGAGAAATGGTATGTTCAGAAATAAATAGATTGCTTATGCTTTATAAAGAGATGTTGACCGATGGTGATGACAGCTTACTGAGGAAGAAGTACTCTATCAGGCACAGCTGTCCAGAGCAACAGAACCGATAGAGCTCACTATGGACTTCCACGACAGGGGCTGTGTGTACGCTGGAGGAGCAGAACCCAGTAGCTGCTCCACACACTGAGCTAGATGTCCCGGCAGTCCCAAACTGGGGCTGACCACCTACAAGTTCCCCGGACAGTTATGAAGCTGGGGCAGGATGGAGACAGCAGGAGAGGTGAACTCATCTGGGGAGAGGCCAGCAGTCAGGCGGCACCACTCAGTTTTTCTCAGGCCACGGGTTTGAAGGTAACACTTTGATGGTGGGTCCTGCTGCCCAGTTATTTTTATTGGAAAACCTTCTTAGATGTGTCCAGAGGGATGTTCCTAGGATGATTCTAAATTGTGCCAAGTTGGTGATTAAGACCAACCACCCAAAGTATGAACATAAGTTCCCAACCCTGGACCTTGCAGGACACAGCCTCCCTCTGTACTTCACAGTGGCTGTGTCTTCTTCCTAAGCTGACACCTGGGCTGCATTTAAGTTGCTACATTTAAGGCTAAATCACTGGCTCCTACCAGTGGGTATGAGACACAGTGACCTGTGAACTGTGCAGTTTAATGCTATCAACCACAGTTCATCTCTTTCTTCTCGGTTCACCAAGCAAAGGCAGGGTAGGAAGAGACAAAATGGAAACATCTTCACAGGTTTCAGGACAGTTCAGATTGTCTAATCATGGCTGAGTCCAGCATGTGTGGTTCTTGGGACTTAGCTCTTATCATAAATCACTGAATACAGTTTCTGCCTGGGCATTCATTTGTACAGTTGGTTGCTTGTGAGGTCACCTGCCTGTTCTACATGCTACTGATCCACACTCAGTACAACCCACAGCCACTAATGCTGATGAAGTCCAATGGTCAACCACAGAAGTCAACTTTGTACGTGTGTTTTAGGTCAATTCATCCACACTGTCTGAGGAAGAGTCCAAGAGGGAAGGCCTGTGGACCTTGATGCTGTTTCCCCCTTGATCCTCCTTCTTCTCCCCCTCCTTTCTTTTTTCTATACACACACATTCTTTCCACACACTGGTGAATTCTGTGATGCTTCTGGACTTCCCAGTGGCTTTCTGCCATCAATATGAAGTGCCCCACAGATGCGTGTGTTGAAGACTTGGTTGCTAGCTTGTGGAAAGCAGGAGGTAGGGCCATAGGAGGAAGAAGGTCATCATGGAGGCTTACAGTCTGCTGGTAAGGTCTTCCTTGCTCTAGGCCCATTCCTGTTTCTCTCTCTGCTTCCCGGATGACTCAGGCCTGGCAGCTGTACACTGCCTCATGCTCCAACCATGACAATTTGCTCTCTCCTCAGGACCGAAGTAATGGATTCAGCTTACTTTGCCCTAAACTTCTGCAACCATGAGCCAAAGACTACGTTTCCTCTTTGTGTTTCTCTCAAGTGTTCACCAGCATGGTATAACACTTTTAAACATGTCCTCTAATCTGTCTGGGACCCATGAGTGATGACTGAATAATGAGGAATAACTAATAATAATAAGTGAACAATCCTCATTGCATCTCACCTGGTATACTTACCTATTCCTGACATTCTATGGTTAGGGCTCTCTTGACTTATGGGTACTATGGGACCCTCAATATTTGCTTCAAAGAAACTTCACCTCTAATGAAACTCAGTTGTGTGTGTGTGTGTGTGTGTGTGTGTGTGTGTGTGTGTGTATGTATGTATATGGAGATTACAAAATTGTAGGTTTTTATATGGCTTTCCCCAATATCCTTAGTTTTGGTTTTCCCTCTCTCCACCTCCTCTACAACACCTGGAGTTACTCTGCACAGGGCATGCTGTTCCTCCTAGAAGCCCAATAGATTGCCCAATAAAAAGCCAGGTGAC
>CABHPQ010127100.1:0-16723 GCA_902168405.1 Peromyscus aztecus | reverse complement strand
TTGGAGGAATCTAAATTTTATGACATGTTCCAAAACTTAATTAATCTTTTAAAGAAGTGTTTTTTGACAATAATAAGTCAAAATATTAAACTGAAGAAATAGGCAAAAACCTTTAGTAACAAAACCTGCCTGAGCCTGGACAAAAGGACTTGTACAGAACTGTGGCTGGGAACAGGACAATGGAAGATGATAAACTTCCTAACTTCATATTCTCAAATGCTCAACTTATTGCACATTTAAGCAAGTTGATTTTAATGTTCTTAAAATAAAGGCCACTGCAGTGTCTTTTCTTACTGCCTTTTTTTTTTTTTTTGCATCTAAAGTAAAATATTAGAATTTTTCTCTTCTATTTACTCGCTGAGCACTCCAGTGTCAAAATGAATGCTAAAATGTTTTCCATAAAGAAACACCAAATGACCAGGATTTCACATACCCTATAAATACTAACATCTGGACGATGTCCTAGACTAGCTGACTTAACAAAACCAGGAAAGGATGGCAAACAAACTTGACCATTTGTCAGCAAGTGCTTAAGGTGGGGCTGTAACATACAGATCCATGTAGCTACAGACCAGTCTTTAATATTGAGATAGATATATATATATATAACTACGGATATACCTACATCTGTAACATTAAGTTCTAGGGGTTAGAAAATCTTGTGTAAACTCTTAAAAACTTTCTACTTGTTCCTCACGATATATTAATTCTGACCACTCACACTTTTTTCTTGGTGTTTCTAAGACAACTGAGCTAGATACCTTGGAGATGGTTTTAACAGTATAATGTATTGACTTAGTCATAATATATCTATTATCTATCATTTCCCCACTGTAATTCCTTAATAAAGGTCATATGCCAGTCTTCTGAAGAAAATAGTTGACTATACATATATTTATAAGATTGATGGCATTTCTGTTATGAACAATGGTATCAGAATATTTCCTAACATACGGCAGAACACAGAAACTACTGTCAGGTAAGAGTTCTTGTGTACACATGTGGATTTATTATACTCACATGTAGGCACAGTCTCACACAAGAGTTCTGGCACTTAACACATGGCCAATTTTAACAACCAAACAGAACAGCTCTTGTTTCTGCTTAAGGATAGAGACGTGAAAAGTAGCAGACACTTCTACATTTATCTCCTAGTTTTGTTTGTTGGATTTAGAAAGATTGGGATGCTTTAATAAAGAGCAAACCAATTTGAACACTGGTCCCAGGCCAAATCTGATCTTTCCAGTTCACTGATTCAACTGTTGAGAACATCTACTTAAACATGAAGTTTATTATGACTTGAAGCAAAATCAGAAGGAAAATGACGAAGTAGTCTTTCTGTTGCAGAAAATAATCTGTAGCCGGTGTACTCGAAAGTAAATGATTTCGAAGAGCCATAATGTTTCTACAAAATAAACAATAAATTTGATAATTATTTTTCAGAAATGTTAGTACAAAACATCATTATTATAATTATTATATTGTCACAAGGTGTCTTATTATATTACCTCAAGTAACTAGTTCAAACAATTACTACTCTAACCAAGATCTGAGATGCCAGATCTTGGTTAGACATATAATTTATCATAATCATCACAGTTTAGTAATACAAAAATACATTATCATCTCTGTCACTATCGTAGTTTTAACAAAGGTATTTGCTCTTTAGTTGACTAAGTTTCTTTTATCTTTAATTGAGAGACATGAGTGGAGTAAAAATTCCAAAAGGAAAAAATGCAACAGAATTCCTGACAACCTCAAATTGAATACTCAATAGCCTTCTTATGCTACAAAAAAAGTGTGAATTTAGTCATGAAATATAGTATCTTCATGACATCTTAAATGTTTTTGGCTGAAAGCAACTCATGAGTCAATCACCGTTACTTTTTTTTTTTTGGAATTGTGCTATGAAAAAAAGAAGGTAAACACAACCCAATAGGTTTACACATATAATTAAATTAAATTATATAGTGTGGACACCAATTTAAGGCCTAATTAAGGTCTGATGAAAGAGGTCATGCTGTCTGCTCTGAAGGAGCTAACAGTCCAGAGGGGTCAACAGCACACCTAACAGCAGCTCTGCAGGGCGCTCCAAAGGAGGCCGGAGGGAACGTCGGGCCAGTTCTTGTAGAGGGCAGGCAGGGTAAATGGTCACACGGCTGCAAGAAGGTGACATGTGAAAGCAACCTAATGGATATGCAGAAATGTTCTTTTCTGCTTCTCTTTTTTTGAGACAGTGTGCGTCCCTCTCATCCCAATCCCCTGCAATGCTCTACCTAGAGCAGGCTAGAGATTTGCCTGTCTCTGCCTCCTGAGTGCTGTGACTGAAGGTGTGTACCATCACACGTGCTGGCCAGAGTTTTTCTTGATGATTAAAGGAAAGAAGGGCAATCTGAGAAGCAAACTGCAGTATGGGCAATGGTCCAAACATGAGTGTGCACACACAGCATGGTAGACATGAGAAGCTTCATACGACAGAAGCACGGGACAGGACAGGTCCAGGGAACAGCAAAGAGGCTGGAGATAAAACTGCAGCTCCAAGAACAGAGAAAGACTGTTCACATTTAATTACCCTGAACTTACATCCAACACTGAGTGATGCATACATAAAAAGCAGGAAGGCTTAATAGTAGACATTTTAAAAGCTCATGTATCTAGTCTCAGTAATGGAACAGGAACAGGAACACCTTTCCTCCAGGACCCTCTGTTAAGTGTTAATAACTGTTAGGTGCTAGATCATGAAGTGGTGTGTGTGTGTGTGTGTGTGTGTGTGTGTGTGTGCACATGCGCTCATGTGAAGAGTCCTGGTCTCAGAGCAGTGACTATTTACCCACTGCTAAGCAAGTATTTATGTTAAGAAGTGATACATTACAATTACATCTTAGCCATACACAAAGGGGACACAGGTACAGGCAAGTCTGTCAGCTTTCTCAGAAACAACCCTACCTCCACACCCGACACAGCTACATTCCTAGCATGCTATTAGCAGTGAAACATTTTACCCTCGGGGAAAAAAAAATCTCACAGCTCCATCTCCCCTAGAGTTCAGTGTGGAGGATGTAAGCTTCAGACTTCAGGCACCAGAGGCCAGGGCTCTGTTTTTAAACCCTAGCAGTGTCATAGAATGGAAAATTTGCATGATTTCCCTTAACAGTGTCTTTACTCCTCTGGACACAAACAACTGGTCTCTGTCAGAATATATTACCTTTTAATTTCTTCCTGGGTTTGTTTTATAGATTCAATGGAACTCTGAATGTCTCCCAGGTCTATCCCCTTCTTTCTTCGTGTACTCGGTTTTACAGATTGAGCTAAAAGACATTTAGAATGAAGTTGTAGTCACAATATATAGTTGAATTTAATGACTTGTATAATAAAAATTTTTCTACACATTGGTTTGAATGGCCTACAGATTAACAAAATAAATATTCTGCATTTTTAAAGTTTCAAACATATCAAACCAAAACTGGAACACTGCATGGAGTAGTTACAAATTACTTGTAGAATCAGTTTATTTTTTAATTCATTAAAACAGGCAAAAAGAAATCATTTAAAATCTGTATTAATTTTGGGAAAATAATAGTCTCTTCTCCCCAGCCGCTGGTACAGATCTGAAGAACTCAGCTTTGTGAGCACCTTCTAACTCGTGCTGCTCTTAACTTCATTCCCTTTCCAGCTGTGCTCAGATCTCTCTCTCCTGGTTTCTCTTTTTCAACTAAGGTTAATAGGATTGCCCCAATTCCACACAGCTGTAAGGCATCAAGTGGTCAATAAACAGCAGCAGACATATTACAGGGAATACAGTGGTATTGAAAAGAAAGCCAATGAAAGAATTAAAAATATCTCTACATGAGGTACCATTCCACATACCTATCCTACGAGCTCTGTGACCTTGTACAGGCTGATGAGTTAGTTCCAAGGCTCACAGTCCTGTTTGGTCTCCTCTGTTGTAAAGGAACAGTAACACTGTAGCATTCTCCTTCTGCTGTCACCCACATCCCTGTACTGCCAGCTTAGTTCAGGATGCTATCCCAGGTATGTCCCGGGCCTGGGGTACCAAGTCACTGGACAGCCTAGTAACTCATCAGGGATTGCCCGAGAACCTTCCCCGACCAGACTGAGCCCTTTACGCCCGTCATCACGTATCATCTCTGTCCTCATATTTACTATGTATTACTCTAGTGTTGCCTCTGTAGGTAAATTAGGCTCCCTAGTTTAGTGTAAACTCATAGACACTGCGTTTAAGCAGATTTTTAAAAATTACTTTTTCAGTTTCCTACAATGTCTAAGACATTACCTTAATCCCTTCTTAATTATATCTCAATATAGTTTGAGACAGTTCACACAGTATCTGACTTGGTCAAGACACTATTTAATCTAGTAGTTCATGAGTTTACATATTTAAATTCTCACTTGTCTGCACCTTCCAAACACTACTAGTTAATTTAGGAATGAGAAACTCTTTTGAAACACGAACTGACTCAACACTTCAAATCTGCTTCTTGAATTTAATCAACGGGTTTTCACGGAAAAGCAGAGGGTTGCTACTGTCGCGTTTCTTCTCTGCATCCCGCCCTTCCTCATTCCCATGCCTTTATCTCAGAGTCAGCTCATCTAGAGTCTGAAACAGCATCACACCCGCCTTCTGTCTCCATACAAACGCTCACATTCTTGAGCTAATTTGAAAACCACTTACATACACCTAACAGCACAGTCAAAGATTTCTTTAAAATGTGCTCACAGTCAACAGTCTGTGATAAATTCTTTACCTTCACTTCCGGATGAGTCCTGGAGGTCGGGCTCTGGGGAAGAATAGCCTTTCGCCACTTTCTTCTGTTGCCTTGTTGGTTTATGCTTCATTTTTGGAACACTAACCTGAAATAAATCTTATTGCTATTAGGTGAGTTTGCACTATATCCTGTAACTAAACCACCTGTACAACTGTCAAAACCAGTGATGGATGTGATGCTTGGGAATCAAAGCACAATCTAGCGAAATTTAACAAGTAAGACACACTGCACTTAGCATCCCACTGTCTTAGTGGATTTTAACTGGGCCCAAAGACTAAACAGAAGACATTATGAAGTAATTTCCCTCCCGTTCCTGACCGGTATACACCCAATCTCTCCTTCCCAGAGCAGGTGCCCTGACTCTCAGTTTGCATGCTCTCCACTGCTGCCCCGAAGATATACGAACTACCACAGACACAACCCCACAATATCTGTATCCATTTCACAGAGCATCTCCAGTGCTTTCAACAGCGGTGCTGAAAAAGCATTCTTACCTTGTTCTCAGTATTAGAACATTCTCACTGACGACGTTAGGTATACTTGGGTAGTTTATGGCAAACAGAAAACATGCTACCAGTTTACAGTACACCTAAACTTACTAAAAACATCTATGTGCAGGCAGGCACAAGATTCAGATGAGTATTAAACATTAACTGGGATTAAATTTTCTGTGGAACAATAAACTGCAGAATAATAATTAAGAGATTTGTAACTTTGGTTGCCAGTCCACAACTTGAAACCTAAATGCAGGAGAAGAACTGAACCGCAAAGGTGAGGTAGGTAGTGTGCATGCTTGGAAACGGGGAGCCGGTGGTCACACCTCTATAACTTCACACGGAACTTCAGGTAGGTAGTGTGCATGCTTGGAAACGGGGAGCCGGTGGTCACACCTCTGTAACTTCACACGGAACTTCACCAACCCAACACAAGGACCCGTGGTTACTCCTTGGACCAACTGTATAAAACTGTGTATCTGAACCTAAAATACACTTGGATAACGTACACTAAGAAAGCAGGACTCAGCCGACCCTACTGTAAATACTGGAGTCCTCAAAACGACAAATGGGGTCAGCAGTGAGGGATGTATGAAGACTCACTGTGATCTGCAGTCTATTTAGAAGGAAGTGCACGTCTCATGCGTCTCCACCCTATCAGTGGGACATGATTTAAAAACATTTTACACCCCAGTATCAGCAGAGGCAGAGGCAGGTGAGTTTCTGCATTTACGGACAGCATGGTCTACACAGTGAGATCCAGGCTAACCAGGACTACATAGTGAGACCCTGTCTGAAAAAAATAAATCCAAACAAAATTTTGCAATTTGAAGTTGTGATAGCACGTATATATGATAGAGTTCTGCCATTTTAAAACTATTACATAAACCTGTTAGCAGTAATTATCTCAATGCTGACTATAGCCATCTTCAAGATTCTGTAACTGCTCACCCTCTTCTTCCTCACGTCACTGGGAACCTGTCATCTACTTTCTGACTCTGGGAATTTGCCTGCTTGGAACCTGCAGAACATTTGTCCTTCAGAGTTTGTCCGGGTGGAAGCATGGAGCGGAGTATTTTATGCACACATCACATCCCCTTCTACAGGCAGACTGCTTTGTCTATGCACACATCCACTAAAGGATCCTGCCCTGCTGCTCTGTCGGCCACTGTGAATATCCTGCAATGAACACTGTCACATCGTATTTCCACTTCTGATTTTCAACTCTTTTGGAGCACAAGAGCTGGGTCACGTGGTCATTTTGTGTTCTATACTCTCTTAGGACCCTCTAAACCTTGATTCCCCCTGGCTGCAGTTTTACATTCCCATCAGCAACATACTGGGCTCTGGTTTCCCCGAATCTTCACCAACACTTTATTTTCTATTTTAATTTTTAATCACAAATTAAGTGGGACAAGACAAACTAATTGTGGTTTTGAGTTGCAGTTCATATACTAATATTAACATTTTTATGTGGTTTTGGCCATTTGTGTATGTTCTTTAGAGAAATGTTTAATCTAGTCATTTGCCTTTTTTTTTTTTTAACCAGGATGTCTTTCATTAAATCAGGGATTCTTTAAATATTTTGGATATTTAAACGTTGTTAGATAAATGATTAGCAAATAGTTTCTTTCATTCTGTAACTTGTCTTTTTGCCTTCTTCATGGCATCATCTGATGTTTAAAAATGTTTAAGTAAGATTTACTTATTTGTTTGTTTACTTGTGTATGGGTGCTTTCCTGAAACTATATATGGACCACATGTGCCTGGTGCTGGTAGAGGCCACATGGGGGCATGAGAGCCCCTGAAATGGGAGTTATGAACAATTGAGAGTTGGTGCTGGAAACAAACCCAGGTCCTCTACAAGAGCAGCAAGTGTTTTTAACTGCAGAGCCAGCTCTCGATCGCCGATAGTTTAGCTTTCTGGTTGCTGTTTTTAGTGCTTTTAGTATCTTATTAAGAATCTATTTCCAAAGACAAGGTCACGATGACTTACACTGTTTTCTAAGAATTTTATAGTCTTACCTCTCATTTTATATATAGATCCATTCTAAGTTACTTTCTGTACAGTAGAAGTCAGGTGGCTATGGCTCAGTACCATTTGTTCAAGAGACTAGTTAGTATTTTTCCAAGGAGTGGGAGAAATAATTGTCTAAAATAATTTTCAAAACTTTTTTTGAAAAGTTATTTTATGTGTATGAGTGTTTACTTGAGGGTGTCTCCACACATACATGCAGTATCTGAGGCAGCCAGAACAGAGTGCAGAGCCCCTGGAATTAGAATTGTAGATGGTTGGAGCAGCCATGTGGGTGCTTGGAATGGAACCCAGGTCTTCTGGGAAAATACCAAATGTTAACTACTGAGCCATCTGTCCAGCCCCTCACGTAACTTTTATGGGTTTAAACTGGACTCATTTTATGCCACTGGCCTATATACAAAGCCTGTCTTTATATCAAAATGACTGCTTTGATTACTGTGTGGGATGGAAAATATGTCTTACAACTTTGCTGTAAAACAAACAAACAAAAAAAGAGATTGTTTTATCTATGCAGAGACCCTCACAATTCCATATGAATTTGGGGATCAGCTCTTCCGCTTCTACAGACTGTTTTGGGGTAGCACTATTTTGGGGTACCAACATGAACTCTTCTAGCCTAAGAAAATAGGCAATCTTTTCACTTATTCCTGTCTTACTGAAATTCTTTAGCAATGCTTAACAGTTTTCACTGCACAAGCCTTCCACATCTTAGTTTCATTTATTGTCAGGATTTTACTCTTCTGAATGCTACTATAGCCGGACTGAACTGCTTTCTTAATTTCCTTTTGCAATTCCTCACTATATAAACACACAAATGTTATTTGTGTGCCCATTTTATACCCCGCAATGCTGCCAGAGTCATTCATCAGTGTTGTCTGGCATCTGTTTCATCCATTTCTGTCCCTGATCGTGTGGACTCCATAATTAATACGACCCAGCAGAGCGCGCTCCTGCGGGTCTCTAAGGGTCTGTTTACTTTTCATCCATTTGTTCCCTCTCTTTCTCATACCGGATAATTTGAATAGTTTTATCTCTTATGTAACTAATTTTGTCTTGTACCTACTTAAGTCTGTTGTTAGATTCTCTAGCACAATCTTCCCATTTCTGTACTTTTCAGCTCTCATGTTTTGTATAATTTCTTGTTGTTGACACTCTCAGAAATGAGTGCCTCCACATGTGCCCTCGAGGTACTCTGAGAGGTGGGTGTGCAAGTGCCTGTGTGTGTGCCCTCACATGTGCATGCGTGTGAGCGCGCGTGAGGTCTGCTGTTCCTTCTGGCATCGGTGACTTACACTGGAACACAGACCTCACAAGACTATAGCTGTGCCCAGGAAGAGGTGAGGCAAGGGCTTCTACAATGTCTTCCTGCTGCTATGAAGCCCCTTCTGGTCCTTCACTCCCTTAATTGCTGCAAATCTTTCAATATTTAGAGAGTTCTGGTAGATTCTGCTCTTTTTTGGGGGGGGGGGGTGTTTGGGGTGTTTGAAGCTGCCTGTGATGTCACTTTACTAACCTAAATTTTTAAATTTCAGATGTAATTGTCATGATACTCAAGATTTAGCAAATTTGAGCCAGGTGGTGGTGACGCACGTCTTTAATCCCAGCACTTAGGAAGCAGAGGCAGGTGGATCTCTGTCAGTTTGAGGCCAGCCTGGTCTACAGAGTGAGATCTAGGGCAGCTTCCAAAGCTACAGAGAAACCCTGTCTCGAAAAACAAAAACAAAACAAAACAAAACAAAAAAGGAAAAAAGAAAGAAGAAAAAAAAAGATAAAGGAAATTTATAAGCCCATCAGACCTACCTACTTTTACGCTACATACCATTGGAGTGCGATGTTTCACTTTGGTCTGGATAACACCATCTTTCTCAAATTGTATCATATCATTAAGTGGGTCCCATGGTCGGGTACTAAATAGAAAAAAGATACTTAAATAGCTACAGAACTTAATTTCTTATTATATTTTCATTAAGTAATTATAAAGGCTGTTCTAACTTTAAGATTTGTCTATATCTAATCTTCCAATTCTTAGCTTATTTGGAAAACTAACTACTATGATAGAATGTAAAGTAAATAATAGAAAAATAAGTTTAAAATTTCACACTATGAAGCCAGGCATAATGGTGCCCGCCTTTAATCTCAGCACTGAGCAGAGGTGGGTGGAACTCTAAGTTCGAGGCCAGCCTGGTCTATACAGCAAGTTCCAGGACAGCCAGAGCTACATAGTGAGACCCTGTCTCAAATAAATAAATAAATAAAAGAATAAATAAAAATAAAAATTTACACTATAGGCTGAAGAGGTAGCTTAGTGGTTAAGAGCACCTACTGCTCTTCCAGAGAACCAGAGTTCAGGTCCCAACACCTACACAGTAGATCACAACCATCCATTTCTCCAGTTCCAGGACCTGACACCCTCTTCTGACTTTCATGGGTTCCTACACGCACATGGCATTCATAAACTCAAAAAAGCTGGCATACACACATAAATTTTAAAAGTCTGTAAAATAAAAGTTCACCCTAATTCCTATGTTGATAATAAATATACTCGAAATATAAAGGCAATAAATTATGCTAATATATTTTTTGAAATAAACGTTTACATTACTTACTCTGAAAACTTATAGTGCCATTCTCCTGTGAGTGGATCAAGTTCAAATAACTTACAAGTCCACTCTTCATTTTTTGTTTTCCGATCTCTGGCAGCTTGTCTTTGAGCTTCTTCCAAAACATACTTTTCTTGAGTAGCTTCTGTTTGGTCTTTGGCATTTATAGCTCTTGTTACCCGCTGCCAGAGTCTAACAGACATGTAAAAATAATATTTCAGAAAATCAGATCTCTACAGATTGTAGTCTCTGTTGGGAGCAAACACTGCGCACGTGGATGTCTACCTTTGACCATGCTTATGCTCATATGCTCAGAAATGAATCAAGAAACAAAGCCTAATGCCTTGAACCGGCAACCACCACTAAGTGAGGGCTAATTTCTTCTTGGCAAGAGAAATCAATTCCATGGGTTCTTAAACACAGTGCAAACTGCTGACTGAGGCTGATAGGACTATAGCGAAGAAGTCCTCAAAGTAGTCTACATTTTTAAATAGCTCTTCAGATGATTCTGACGCACACTACTTGGGAGTCACAGGCCTCAGGATGATCCACCAGAGAGCTTGGCTGCATGAATTATCAGAGAACTTTGAAATTCAGGCTCTAGGAATAGGAACAGACTCTAAATGCTTCCGAGATTTCAATACACCAATACTATTAAGAACCACTGATGTACCAAAAAACAGCATGAGAAAAATGATTTCCCCTATTAAAATTTAGCTTTTTCACCAGCTAAATGAGAGTACAACATCTGTATCTCATCTATCTGAGAGGGCAACATGTCAGAACTGAAACAGGCCTTGAAATTTGTTACACATAGGTTAATTTTCTATGTCTTCCACTTGGCTGATGAAAAAGTTTCCTTTTCTATGTCTTATTACCTCGTCCTTAAAATATGTAGAGCTGGACTGGGTAGAGGATGCCTATGGTCCCAGTACTGGGAAGTAGAGGCAAGAGGATCAGTAATAATAGTTTAAGGTCAATCTTAGCTATACAGCAAATTCAAGGCCACTTTGCTATGCATGAAACTCCATATTAAAAAATAAAAAATGGTCAATTATATACATACATCAAAAATGGCTGCATATCCCTTTGGACAGGGAGCATCGTGTGGTTACACCTGAAACAGGACTTGAAAAATTGATGCATACATATTTTCCAATGCTGACAACCTGTATTTTAGGTAGAAAATCAAGTCATGTAGACTTGATTCACAGAAGCAGGACTACAGAGTAAGGACTCCCAGGTATCAAGTGGGTAGTAAGCAATGTTTATACAGGACTCTTTGACACAAAGAGATACAAACAGTAAGTTTATCCAAAAGTGTTAGGAGTTCTAGAAAGAGTTTCATGACTTAAAAACAGAAGCAATGGCATTAACCATGGCACTGCCTACTAATGTAAGTCCTTGGACACCAGGGCATCGAGCAGCACTATTCTTGTCTCAGAGGACAGAACAAGAGTAGCTGTTTTCTCTCCATGTCACCTTTCCACAGCGTACACCAGACCAGAAAGCAGATGCCAGGGAGAAACTGAGAACATGAACTGTTCTATACCTTTATGCAAACAGAGATCTAGAGCACTGGGGCAGAAGAGAGAAAAACAGGACATTTTGGTTTTGAGCCGCAGAGAAACAAGATGATTCATGAAGTCTTTATGTCACCTACACCAACACAGAACGCTCTCAATCTCACACATGACAAACTCTCTTGCTGAATTAACTCAACAGCAGATAGAGAACAGTGTGACTACACTATTATGCAATCTGAAATACTCCTTAATGTTCATAAGGTTAGCTAAAAAAAGGCAGACTTACTTCTCGGATTCAAAATCATCCTGTTCTTCAAATTTTACCGTGTGCCTTATTAACCGCCACTGCTTAATGTCAGGTGTTGGATTCCAGAAAATCTCCGAGTTATCAGTCTTTTTGTCATTGATGAAAACTTCACTATCCTATATTGAAAGAAATTAAACATCAATATAGTTGTTTTTATTTAGAAGAGGACTACAAAGTATAACAATACACTAATAAATTCTTTCTGCATTTTAAAACAAATGTAACTAACTAGTGCATTTCTCAAAGTCCCAAATTCTTTCCGTTTGGATGAAAACGGTGGTTTAAATATGTCATTCCAATCAATTAGAAAAACCGGCTGACTACATCGAAAGCTCATGAGGTTTTAGAAGTTTCATTTAACAAATTTCAAACATGATGGGCAAAGTCTCAAGCTTCCTGTCTAAACTGTCGCAGAAAAACATGGTGTGATGCTGTGGACAATGCAGAAAACCAAATCAATGAAAAACTTCGGAGACTTAGCATTAAAAATTGAGCTCAACCTTAGACATTTGATGTTTTTAGAACACCTGTTTTTCCAGGTATGGTGGCACATGTCTTTTGTCCCAGCACCCAGGAGGCAGAGGCAGATAGATCTCTGTGAGTTTGAGGCCAACCAGGGCTGCAACATAAGAGACCCTGTCTCAAAATAAAATGACAAAGATGGCTTTATCATTGTTCCAAATAATATTCAGATAGGAAGTCAACATCTTTCAGGGACCAGGGAGAGGACTCTATGGGTAAAGCAATTGCCACCACGCTGATGACCTATTTCTGAGACCCACACAGTGAAAGGAGAAACACACACACACACACACACACACACACACCACTCTCACACACACAACACTCTCACACACTCACACACACACACACACAAAACATTCTCACTCCCCCCCCCACACACACACACAACACACTCACACAATTTTAAAAAACATTTTGCAGAACCTATGTAGCCGCTGGCTGAGTCTCTAAACCTGGCTTCCTTTTCTTCCTGGATTTGCTTACTATATGCAGAATAGCATATACTCAGTGTTATAGTGAAAATGCACCTAAGAAATATACCATAATCCGCTTCAGTTACGTAAGCTCCTTGTAAGAACGTACACAGATGTGAATCCGGGTTGGCAGAGATGAGGTCAAAGCCACTGCTGTCACAGACCACTGCACCTTCCCACCTTCCTCCAACAGAAACCCGACTCTAACTGGACCTGCAGAGCTCTGCACAGCCAGAGGCCAGGGGCTCACTGCCAACTATCCAGATGCTCTGGCCGTTAGCGTCTTCCTTTTCAAATGGGCACATCTTACGTATGTGTCAGCAAGACAGCACAGCTAGCGAAGGTGCCTGCTACCAACTCTGAGGGCCTGCACCTGACTCCTGGAACCCTCCCGGTAGGACGGGAGCACTGGCTCCAGTAAGCTGTCCTCTGTCTTCCACATGTGTGTCATGGCACATGCACACACACAGACTAAATAAACATATATGATGAAAAATAGGTATCTATGTACCGATTTCATCAAGTCCAACTAAGTATTAAATGATAAATACGAGCTACATTCTTAATAACGTACACAGCAAGTACCATATGATTGCGACTTCTACTCATTTAAAAGTCTTACAAACATAAAGCATTTATAAAACAAAGTGTCATTGGCAGCAGAGCAATACCAAAATACCTGCTTTTTTGAAAAACATTTATTATTTATTAAGTATACAATGTTCTGTCTGCATGTCTGTCTGCATGCCAGAAGAGGGCACCAGATCTCATTATAGATGGTTGTGAGCCATCATGTGGTCACTGGGAATTGAACTCAGGACATCTGGAAGAACAGTCAGTGCTCTTAACCGCTGACCCATCTCTCCAGCCCCCAAAATACCTGCTTTTAAGATGAAGTTTATTTAGTGATACTTTTACAATACAATTGTCCATTTTCTCCATCAGATAAAATTATTTTTGCAATGCTAATATATAAAAGTACTTACCCAATGGCCTTCCAAAGTAGCTAGGACTTCTTTTCCCAATTTTAGTTTCCCTGATATTTGGTTAACATAATCACTACTTCCTAGAAATGGCTTTAAAACAGAAAATATTGAGCATTTTAGTTTATATTTGTATATACTATAGATAACCAAACATCAAAGAAAAAAGAATTAAATAGTTACCATATTCTTGAAAGTAAAAACAGTGAAATCCTGACTCAAATTTAGAGACTTTTAAAAAAATTAATTTGCATTGTGACTATGAAAAATATAGCTAAAACAGACTATGAAACCTAACTAATTCAGAAAGATGACCAGGTATAAAGACCTATGACCTGTGCAATCTGAGTGCCGTTCTCCAGGACTGAGCCCCGTCAATGTGGTACCACACCAAGAAAAAGAACTCAGAAAACGGAGGGATTTAAAAATTTGAAAACAATCCTTCAAAACTAAAATCACAAGGAATACACTTTGGGTCCCTACAGTATCTTACTAATGTCTTTCCTTAGAGACGCAGTTTTGATGCTTTGGTACTTAATGACATGAGTAACTGTTTAAGACCACTTTTAGCATGGCTTTCAAACTAGTATCTCCACATTTGTAAAATTGGCAAAGCATCAGATAATACTTAAGAACGCCTTTTCACTAGAAAAGCGACTCTGGTCACTGGGACAGTAACAAGGAAGTAATTAGCAACACCTGTTGCTATAGTCCCTATTTTTATCTGAACACGATGCACTAAAGGATAACTGACTGGTGACAGGGCTTCAAATTTCCCTTTTGTTGAAGCAGACAGAATTTTCCAAAGATGGCTTCTCCTGAAACCTACTCACTTCCTCTCCAGCCCCCATGCTCTTCTTCAAGGAGACCTTTGCCAGCCTCCCACCAAGAAGTGCGTCACCGCCCCTCCTCCCGAGCCTGGGTGGGTGTGTAGCTCTTCAATGAAGACATAGGATGTGTGTAATTTGGCTTCTAGACTAGTGATGATGGGAGACGACTGAATCCTCAGCGTGCTGCCGAGATGGTGCTGCTAAGGGAGACCTCCAGCTGCCCTAGAGCTGCCACGCTATCAAGAAGTCATGTCACATGGAAAGGCCTCACCAACAGGTCCTCACAGTAACAACAGTCCCGGCCTTTCAGGCATCAGACGCATAAGTGGGCAAGTCTTTAGTGGATTCTGGTCTCAACTAAATCACTTTTCAAGATTTCCTGATGTCCAACATTCTTAAAGAGAAAAACCATCTCCAATATTCCCCATACAATTTTTTTGCATGAAAATCTGAAGAGGAGTAGCATACCGTTATTCTTAAGCATGTGAGTTAAAATAATTTTTATACAGAAATAGTAACTAATATGAAATTGTCTTACTGTATGCAACCAGAGTCTCTCAATTCATATCTCCATTCTGGGGTTTTCTAAAGCAATGTTTTAATTCACAGAGATACTTCAATCATTTCTTAAGTCTTATTTGCTCTATAGAATCAAGTTTTATCATTAACATTTTAAAAAAGGGAATGGTGGCTTGCATGTTAATTTGTATCTTCTAAGGCTGTCTCGGGCTGTCCCAAGCACTCATAGAGAATGTCCCTGGACCTATTTCTCTTTGAGCTGGCATAATCCACGGTTTTATATTTAGTTCTTACTCTGCAACTAATCTGTATTTTTCCTTCAGTATTTGTAACACAGCTTCCCCTTACTTAGGTGACACCATCATTTACCAACCTTTAGCTTAAATTCAAGTACTGCACTGTATCCAGTCTTCTGACAGGTGATGTTGACAGTTCCCCCAAGCTCCAGCGTCATTGTGCCATAGAGAATACCTAAAAAAAAGAGAAACTTGACAAAAGCTGAGGACAGGGGGCTGGTGACAGAAATAAGCGGCACTCTGCGATTTGATATACCAGGAGAAACCTGCGATGAGGCCTCCTGCCTCATCAACAGAACACTTGCAATATAGACCAAGTGTTACAGGACCTACAAGAGCATATTCACATCATGCATGTTGGCAATTTTACACTCTCTTTAAAGTGCAGAGGCTGGCCAATGAGATGAGTCAGCGCGCAAAAGCATTTCCTGCCATACCTTAGGATCTGAGCTGGACTGCTGGGACTCACCTGGTGGAAGGGAAGATCCTACCCCCACAGGTTACACTCTGGCCTCCACATAAACACAGTAAGTAAATGTAATAAACACTCTACACAGGTAATCCTCAAATCGATGCCCACTGTGCTTTGTGGCAACTCATGGACATGCTTGGGAGTAAGCAGATGCTGAGACAGAACTAGGCCCACTGTGTTGCTTCAATGCCTATACTGGGGGGAAAAAAACAAACCACCAACTGTCCTGGGGTCGGTCCTCAGCTCCAGGGAGGGGGTTGGGGGGAGAACAGTCCTTCTTCGGCAGGATATTTTGTTCATGTGTTTTATACCTTTGTGCTTTTTTGTTTTTGTTGATGTTTTTGCTGTTGGAAGCTGACCCAGGGCACACTGAAGTGCTGTGGTACAGTGTTCTGAAGTGTAAAGCTATGCTGGACCTCTCACAGGAACCCATGCTAACGCTCCATTCAGCTGAGGGACGGTGTTTGCCGACAGTGCAATGACAGTAAGTCAGTAACACACAACGACTATTCAGTGTCTTTCCATGTGAGCACACACAATAAAAGTTATGTGCCCATCAGCTGGTGGGCACACTGTAGTAAGAGACTCAAAATAATGTAGCCTCGTTACCTTCCCTTGAAAGCACAGTTCAGTATGAGCCAATTCAGCGTCTGTTGTCACTTTATACAACATAATTACTACAAATAACAAGGCCCAACTCCAGGTAAGCAAAACAAACAAAAAACAACCTCAAAAAGAGGTTCTGTGTGCAAACACATTCTAAGTTAAAGAGACTTGAACAGGTTTGTTCAAGTGCACGTTTTATTGAATTAGGCAACTGAGTTGGCCTTTAATAGATAAACACACAATGTTAACTTCTGCGAGGAAACAGAC
>CABHPQ010127097.1:0-10127 GCA_902168405.1 Peromyscus aztecus | reverse complement strand
TGTGGTTCAGGAGAGGCTGCTGTGGTGGTGTTGAGGAATATAGGGAAGAAAAAGTAGGGTGGTGTCTGAGTATAGGGTCAAATAATACTGCTTTAAAACACAGAGCAGCCTTGAAGGATTAAACGACATACAAACAATGTGAAAGGAACAAGTTTTTGTATGGCATTCCTGAGCAGAAACAATACACTTGTTATGCAGTACAGTCTGTGCTCAAAGTGCTATTTCAGCATTCTAGGTATTAAAAAAAGAACCTTATGTGGTCTTGTGGTGAACGACTGTGAAGGATTATTTAAAGTAAACTGTAGGGAAATATAAAACAAACCCAGCTAATTTATCACAACAGTGAGGATGCATAAATAAGATGTTTATGAATAACAAGGACAGCTTACCTATTATTTCGAAAAATCATTTTAGTAGAAAATATGCCACAATTTTATTTAAAGGAGAATGACCCCTATTTTTTCCTCATTGCTCTATAGCCTCCAGTACAGCCTTTCCTACAATTATGAATGTATCATGATGGTTGTTTGGGGAATGCATTTGTGTTTGACCCTCAGAGAATCTTGACTTGTGAACTAAATATCTTTATACAAAAGACATAGCCTACGTCTGGGAGCTCATTGGCCTAGTTCATGCAGTTGCCGATCAGTTGACAAAGAAAAAAAATGGAGGATGTGAGTGATAGATGGTCCAAAAGCCTTTCATCAGCAGCGTTGGGTGGACATAATCCTTACAGCGTCTCCCTGAAGGAATAGTTCAGTGAGTGGACATCCCGCACATTCTTCACAGAGATTGCAGTGGTAGGCCTACAAGTTTTTAGTTCCTCATTTTTGCTTTATGGTTTTGAAATTGTCTTGTCAGTTCATGTGATGCTGACCACCAGCCGTCTCCTAAGCCATGTCCCTTGTCCTTCTGGTCACAAAGACTGCATTCATCAGTCTTCCTTTCAGTTAGGTTGTGCTTAATGTCACAGACCAATTTCTGACCAATGTCTTGGGACATAAAACTCCCCCACATGATTCTTACCCTGATTCTCCACCTACTGGCAATGTGGGAAGATCTTCAGGAACCAGGCAGGGGACTGATCCCTCGGGAATACCAAGGGCTCCTTTCTACTTTGACAAGGTCAAGAAACCATCTTAGCTGTGTAAAATAATTCAGATGTGAGGCTATTTGTTTCAGCACTAGTCTATCCTTTCTAACATTGTCTAATAACTCTCCTGTGTCATGTTTTGTATGTATTTGTCTCAACCAAAATTTAACTGTCCCATATTTATGTACCTTATAAATAAAGCAAACTAAATTGACAGAAACATTTAATTAGAAGTATAAGAGAGGGGCTAAAGAGATACTCAGTGGTTACAAGCACTTGCTTATCTTCCAGAAGACCTGGTTTCAGTTTCCAGCACCTGTATCATGCAGCTCACAACAACCTCTAACTCCAGCTCCCAGAGATCAGCACTCTATGGGCACATGCACATATATGGCATACATTCACACAGACACACTGACTCAGTTATTTTGCTACTGGTGTGACAAAACACCATGAACAAGACAACTTACAGAAGAAAGCATTTAACGGGGTTTACAGTTTCAGATGAGTCCATGGCCATCGTGGCAGGGAGCATGGCAGCAGGCAAGGCAGACATGGTTCTGGAGCAGCAGCTGAGAGTTCACATCTGATCCTCAAGTATGGGCAGAGAGAGTCAGAGACAGACAGACAGAGAAAGAGAGAGAGAGGAGAGCACACTAACTGGGAATCTTGTGGGCTTTTGAAACCTCAAAGCTCAACCCCCACACAGACACACACACATTGACACACTTCTTCCAACAAAGTCAATCCTTCCAAACAGTCCACCAACTGGGAACCAAGTATTTAAATAAATGAGCCTATGGGGCATTCTCATTCAAACCGCTACACACACACATAACCACCCATAAAATAAATAAGGAAACCTCTTAGAAAGTAATTCTTAAAATCTTTGGCCCAAGGACACCTTTAAATTCAGCTATATCAAAGATCTCGCCACTATGTTGGAAAAGAGCTAGTTGGAGAAATCAACATTTAGGAGTTAATATTGATGAAAATAAAAGGCATTATGATGTGATCAAACATGAAAATACTACCGGTGGCCTATGTTAGGAACCACTGATCTGTTTCTTTTTGTGTCAAGCAAAGTAAGTTATATTAAAAAAAATATCTGTTTCTAATTTCTTTCACCACAATAAACATTCTATGACATATATTTCTTTACACACACATATCTATAGCATCATGTTTTATGTCTTCAATATGCATAATAAAATATATTTTAATACTCTAAAACTTCTTGGAAATTCTTGACATCAAGTTGATGGTGCTGGGAACAAGTTCCCTTATCATAGCTGCATCATCCTGAAAATCCTGGTAGATCTCTGGAACTGGAAAACATTCAGTCTTTGGCAAATATGAGATGCCAGTACAGCCCATATCTCCTTTAAATGAATCCCACAATGATGCAAAATAAGATGTGGCAGTCAAAAGATGTTTGTTGAATACTCTCATTACTCACCTTCCACTAGAAAGGTCATGTAAATGAAAGCCCTATACCTCATTCCCCAACACATCCATTAAAAACCCATCAGGTTAGGAGAGGGAGCCTTCACCAGTTAAAGAGGCTGCATACAAAAATTCACAGAAAGGACAGATTTCAATACATCATCTTTGAGAAGTGATGCTCTCAGAGGTTTGCACCACTGCTCTTTTACAAAATCTTTGATTTGCTTTTGATATGCATTTTCACCCTTTCAAATGCAACCAGATCTCAGTACATATCACGTTTTTAATGAGAAGAAACAAGCAGGTGTTGATGTGTTATATATAACTGCAACAATCCTGACTACATTTGTTTAATGGGTATGAATATCACTTCTCAACAATATTCAGAGGAAAGTGAAAAATAGAATATAAATCCATCTTTGTATTTGGCGACTAGGGAGGACATATTTAGTGATAGCTTTTGTATATTTTGGGGAGGCTACTGAAAATTGGAATGGTTAGAGAGTGCTGAGAAAACACTAATGGAAATCAAGCTTATATTATTAGTTATTACAAATTACTTAATAACCTATGCTTTATTCTCTATATTTTATAAATAAAGATGTGTATTTCCTGCTACTCATCAGCAATAAGCATTTCTTCTCCTCAAGTCTATGCTTATCAAAATAAAGAGGTTTTCCAATAGGTGCTTCAACTGATGTTCTTATAAAAATGCCCATACTTGGAATATATGCTCAGTTACATTAAAGCATATAAGTTGATGCAACAATATAGTTCTGGTCAATGCTCATAATTATCTCTAACTCCAAGCTACATTATTGTTGTTAACTACAATAAGTGGAATCACCACCATCAGCACCCCCAGCAAACCACTTAACAGATATGTGCTCTCTATAAATACAGTGTTTGTGAAGAGAGAGAAAGGAATTATTCATATAAGTCAATTCATTCAAACAAATCACAGATTATTTTTTTTAAAAAAAAAGAACTCTGAATAAGAATACTGAAGTTGATAGGCTTCAGGATGACTTATCAATAGTGTGTCTGTAGAGATCAGATAAGTCAGACCACATCCATCCAAAGATGGGATTGACATTGAGTCCACTCCACTTATAGGGCAGTGACTAGTGAGGTTAACTCAATACTTCCATGAAAGTCTAGTGCTTAGAAATGTGTTAAGACTCAACAAAGAACTCATTCATAGTCAAGATCCTCTCCCTAAGAGATCATTGAGGATGAGTGGATTAAATAATGTCATGTTAGAAGTTTAACATGAGAACACCTTACTTAGGGCAAGTCAAAGTGGGACTGGAAGGTGTTTTTGTGGTTAGGAATGCTGACTGATCTTCAGAAGGTCCAGCTTCAATTCCCAGCATCCACATCGTGGCTTATAACCATCTGTCTCTCCAGTTCTACGTAATATGATGCCCTCTTCTGACCTCAACAGACATTACACAAATGTAGTATACAGATACACATCAGGCAAAAAACAACCTTTCACATAAAATAATAAAAATTTTTAAAAGAAAAAACAAAGTGTGGCTATTGACAGATCTTGATAGACACTGATTACAAGCATCTGTGTCTACAGAAAATGGCCAGATATAAGAATGTTACAATCTAAGTATTTGTTTTATATTAAGAACTAATGGAAGTCTTTCCAGAGGACAGAGACTTTGAATAGAATATTGAGAAAAGAGTAAAATGCTGAATTACAGAGGTCTGAGAACTATAGACATAAACTTTGAAACAAACTTAACATGATTTATTTAAGAAATACAGAAAAATGGAGTGGATTTCAAAGCAAACACTAACAAAGTTGAAAGGCTGGGGCAGTGGAGAGTTGCATGTTATAATAACACATGGACCACAGTCACCAGGGAATGGAGAGATTGAAATTATGTGAGCAATGTGCTGATAGAGAGTACCAATTGTGGGAATTAGGATCACTCTTCATAAAGTAATGTGAAGCTAAACTAGAGGGATAGTAAAGGAGACAGAAGTCAAAGCAGGTATAAGAAGAGTGTGAGAAACGGGAAGACAGCACAATCATTAAAGTGACTACCATGTAAGAACGAGGACCTGAATTTGGATCCCCATTGCCCACATACAACCCAGGCACCATGGTATAAATGTGTAAACTCAACACTGGGGAGGCAGAGAAATGAGGACCCCTAGAGCTCACTGGCCAGCCTGTCTATCCTGAGCAATGACTTCAAGGCTTAGTGAGACATCTTGTCTCAAAAAAAAACATAAGGTGCAGAGCAATAGCAAAGGATCCTTAATGGTGACCTCTGACCTTCATGTGCACATGCACACACATACATGCTGTCACGTAAGGGGATAGAAATGAATTATTTAAAGGCGTTCAAAAAGATCTGACTCCAGAAAAGTAGAATGTTAGAGAATGGATATGGGTACAATGCAACAGAAAGTAAGGTGTTGTGGAAGTTGAATGAGCTAGAGACAGTTGGCACATGGTATTTTGTGTGGTGTTGGGGCTGCAGTTGGGTCTGTGCATCCAATATCTAGAAACAGAGTACATTTATTTGATCCACTGAGCTCAAAGAGGTGAATTAGCACTTATAAGAAGATTTGGAAATAATGAGAAAAAAATAAACCAGTTATTTCCTGAGGTGTGGAATAAATACATGGGTTTTTTATCACCAAGCAGACTACCTTGTAGAAACAGTGCCGAGGACTGATTCTTGAAGAACCACACATGCCATCTGTAGGATATGTTCAGAGGAGCTTACAGTTTCTCTGCATTCTCAGAAGCAAAGAGTCACAGTATTAGTTTGGATGTGTATTAACAACGCAATTGCTTTTCCAGGCCAACACAGCAGTCTGCTACCATACAAGTAAGTGTTACTCCACTCCTTGCTCCTAGCTCCCACGTCACTTCTCCCAGTCTGTCAGTTCTGATACAGTAGATGTCATATCTAAGTCTATCAGATCTCATAAAAGTGTAACAAAAGAGTAATTAACAAAAGATTGAAATTAATCCTTCAAATGCACCTAAGTTCTAAAGACATCACTATCTAAGAATACTCAATAATTAAAATTCACTCTAAAACTATCACTATTTTAAGTGTAGAGAGATAGCAAGTGTATTCATATATTTTTTTCAGAGAACGTAGAAAGTTCTGAAATTGTTGAAAGGAAGTAGGAGGGCCCAGTACTCACAGGCAAAGGCCAGCCTGGTCTCAAAAAAAAAAAAGAGGAACTAAGAGAAAGACCTACTTTTTCTTTTTAAACCTATCATGTATCATGCAGAATTCAGCCTGGCTTCCTTAAGTACTTACCGATGACAGTACGTTTACTTATCTCTTTGAATTATCTACTTGATACATTATAACTCACAATTTTAAATGTATAGTTCAGTGGAATTTAATAAATATACACACCCTGCGACCCACATTAAACTAAAAATTCCCAGGACCTCTGCCTTTGGTCGTTTGCTCCAGCAGCTGCTGGATTTTCTCCTATTGTGTATTCTATGTTGCCTGTGCTTAAATGTCTTCTAAACAGAATCCTACATTGTGCACATTTTGGCTTCAGACTTCTGTCACTCAGCATAATGTTTCTCTGAGATTCATTCATGTTTTTCGTAGTTCACTCTTTGTTATTACCAAGTATTATTCCATTATACGCATAAACAACAATTTGTTTATCACTCACAGGTTTTTGGACATTTGGATTAGTTCCAATTTCTAACTGTGACGGATAAAGCTGCAAGGAACATTCATGTTCAAGTTTCCTTGTGTGGATACATTTTCTCTCGGATAAACACTCAAGTGTGGAATTGCTGGGTCATGTGGTAAATGTATATTTCACTTTCTAAGAAACTGCCAAACTCTCTCCCGAAGTGATAACAAAAATGTACACTCCCATCTGATGCTCAAGAATTCCAGTTACTCCACATCCTCAACAACATTTGGTCTTGTCAGTTTTTATTTTTATTTTTAGCTTTTCTAGTGGACGTGCAATGTTGTCACACTGTGGCTTTTGCATTTCTCTGATGATGATGTTGAACAGCTTTCCCCGACTTGTGGACCACTCAGACATCCTCTTTTTTGCAGTGTCTCTTTCCTCTTTTGCATGTTTTTGATTGGTCAAAAAAAAAGTTGTGTTCTTAATAAATAGTTGGTATATAAGAGGACTTACCATGCTCGCTCTGAATAAAACCCTTCACAGATGGATGTATGAATTACAACCAATTCCACCCCACTTCATGGCTCAGCATTTTATTTTCTCAATGGGGACTTAGAACAGAAATGATCAAATTTGTCATTTGGATAAAATTTGATATTGTCATGGGTGAACGTGTCTTCTGTAGGAAGACTTTACCTATTCAAGATCATAAAGATGCTCTTCCATGGTTGCTTTTTAATTTTACAGTTGTGGTTTTTAAGTTGCAGACTGCAATTCATTCACATATCATCCATGTTATAAGGCAAAGCCAATGCTTCCCTCCTCCCTCACCTACATCTGAATGCCCACTTATTCCATTCATTTGTTATAAAGAGTCTTCTCTCCCATTGAATTAATATAACAAACCCATAAGAAACCAATTGACACATATGAGTAGATTTCTTTATAAACTATTCTTTTCCTGTGATCTGTATTCCTCTCCCTACACTAATCTCAAACTCTCTTAATGACTATGACTTTGCAAAAAGACCTTAAATTGTAAATAAAAAAAATAATGTGCTGTCACTACTGCAGACCAAATGTCAGCTTCCCCCAAAAGCATGAGTAGCAGCCTTAATTCCCAATGTGTTAGTGTCTGGAGTAAGGATGTAATTAGGGCTAAGTGAAATAATAAGGATGGGGAACAGATCTGATAGGACTGGTGACCTATAAGAGGAAACCACAGAGCTCTCTTCCTCAACTCACATGAGAAGAAAGCGAGAACATATTCATGTACAAGGTAAGCAGAGTATTCCCATAAAGATTTGAACCACATGGCATCTTGATCTTGGACTATGTAGTCTCCAAAACCGTGAAAACCACATCTCTGTTCTTTAACTGACTTAGTTAAGGTATTCTGTAGGCTGAGCTAAGAGTAAGTATGCCAGTGTTACTCTTCATTATTTTGTCTCAGGAAAAAGACTGGCACCACATGAGAAGAGTGAATATGGCTATCTCTGGAACCAGGAGGAATAGAGTGACCAGTTTGATGTTTCCTGACCTTTGTATTGCTATATAAAATTTATCAATTACTGTCAAAAAAGAAAGTTGGTATACATGATTTTTGTTGTGACTATGTGAACCCATAAATCTGCTTTAAAGTATTTCACATATAAATTCCACTCTGAAACAAAATGGTAATACAGCTCTCACTCAGGTGTCTTTTCACTCTTTGCAGTGTTCTGTAGTCTTGCAAGTATGTATGAATTTATCCCTACTTGATCCATATTTTTCTAGTTATCCTTATCTAGAAGTATAGTTTATTTTTATAGATTGTCTTTGCATTCTAAAATCTCACTAAATTAATGTAATAGTTCAGATGGCATTTTAGTAGATTTCTTGGGCTTACAATCAAGTAGGATGTAGATAAAAACAATTTTCCTCTTCCTGTCAAGTACATCCTTTCTATTTTCTTGTGATGAATACATAAGTATGGCAAGTATTGTGGATTTGTTTCGTTGTTGTTGTTGTGTGTGTGTGTGCATGTTACACAGTTAGGATTCTCACAGTAAACCTGATTAACAATAATGAGGGTGGATATCCAAGCTTAGGGAGAAATATTATCTAGAGGTTTTCTGAGAGAATTTCCTTCTATTCCTACCTTGTTGAGTGTATCAGGCCTGAACATTGAATGTTGCTAATGCTTTTTCTGGTACACACACACACACACACACACACACACACACACACACACACACTTCAGCGCATTTTGAAAATAAAACCCACTTTTTAAACCATATGTCTCTTGAAAAACTCTAACCTATAATGTTTTCTCCTATTCCCAACTGCCTCTTTCTTTTGAATCATGGAAATGATGGACTCAGAGTTATATTGAAAAATTGAGAAATGTTTTCTTGGACTCTAGTATCTGAAGAAATTTATATAAACTTTGAAAATTCTCTTTATAAAATGACTGATAGATGTGGGACTGGCAGGTGAAAGAGATTTATCCTAACCATGGGCCAGGCAGGAAAACTCTGACCTGCAGTGTGGCGGGAATGAGGCCTCTGCAAGTGACACATTGGGCTGCGTGGTGGATTTAGCCTTTCCTAGTACAAAACAAAAAAAAAAAAAAGAGGTTTCTGGGCTAAACGCTGCTTTGATAGAAACATAGACCCACGAAGGCTCCCAGAGCTGACGGTAAACGTATCACCGCCATGTTGGGAAGCTGAGGTGGGCGGAGCCAGCAGCCACAGCACCTTTTCAGTCTTAGAAATGCTACAGTTTAAAATAATTGATTCACAATAAGACAGATTCAGATGGAAGAAGACTTTAAATGCTTTAAAATGTGTGTAAAATGTACGTAGGCTTCAAAGAGAGATAAAAAGGAATATATACAGTTATATAAAGAAATAGATAGTTTTGAAAAATGAAGTCTTTAAAGAGACAGTAAAGGTAGTATAAAATATAAGCCACGTAAAGATGGATATCACACAGAGAATCTGCATTGTGCTGTCTTTGGGATTCTTAACTGCAGAGAGATATTTGATTGTAAAGGAAGCTGAGTTAAACCAATATGTATATTTTAAAGATACCTTAACTTCAAAACTTGGATGTAAGGATGTGTTGCTTTGGAAAGGAAACTCTGCTTTTGTTCCCACAGAAAGCCAGAGGCTATGGATTTGTTCCAGATTAAGATACATCAGGTTTGACCAGCCAAGACCACCTGAAAGGTCTCCGATGACACCATGGCTCAGATGATCCAACATCCAGAACCATTTCAAGGCAACTGGCTCAGACGATACACCCTCACGGACTACTCCATGATCCTAAAATTTTCTTTGTGTCCCCATAAGATACAGCGCCCCCCTCCAGCAGGAAGTAGTAAGAGAAGCTACGCCCAAATTCCCAAATTATATGTAATTTACTTTGTTAAGGTTAAAACCTTCCTTTTTGAAAAAAAAAATGGGGGAAGTGCTGTGGGTTGTTCTGTATGGCAAATGTGTTGCTAATAAAACACTGATTGGCCTGTGGCTAGGCAGGAAATGTAGGCGGGACTAACAGAGAGAAAAAAAAGAACAGGAAGGCAGAGGGAGTCTCTGCCAGCCACCGCCAGGACAAGCAGCATGTAAAGATGCCGGTAAGCCACGAGCCATGTGGCAAGGCATAGATTTATAGAAATGGATTAATTTAAGCTATAAGAAAAGTTAGCAAGAAGCCTGCCACGGCCATACAGTTTGTAAGCAATATAAGCCTCTGTGTTTACTTGGTTGGGTCTGAGCGGCTGTGGGACTGGCAGGTGAAAGAGATTTATCCTAACCATGGGCCAGGCAGGAAAACTCTAGCCACAGATAGAATTCACCGGTTTAGCTATCTAGGCCTGGAGTTTTTATTTTGGGAGCATTTAAAAATTGATAATTCAATTTGTTTAACACATATTGCTATTTATATTTTT